>JAIUCV010002767.1:0-41723 GCA_026724425.1 Erythrophleum ivorense | reverse complement strand
GATTCTTTTCGTTGGTTTGTCCCTCTCTCTCTCTCCCTCCATCTTGTGATGCTTGTGAATCATGAGTTCATTTAAAGTTTAGATTGACAAAGGTAAATTAGCGTATGTTAACTTTATTGTAATATGTTTTCTTTCTCTAAGTTAGTCTTATTTTTGGACCAACCATCTGGTACAAGGATGCGAATTTATTACCAAATTTCTCAACGCACAGACTAATCTGGATTTGAATCGGATAGGACCACAAGGGTGGCAAAGTTCTCCCAACCGAGTTTTAACACAGCTATATGTTTAGGGACTCAAACTCGAGACGCTTGGTTAAGTTAGAACAGCTCCTTACCAGCTGATCTACGTGGTTGGTGGCTCTAAGTTAGTCCTATTACAATTATTGTTGTCAAATAAATCATGCGATGTACATATTTTCATTGGAGAGTCTAATAATTTTTGTTTTAAAGATCTATCTAATTTTTGTCTTTGACTAATTAAGCTTATAGGAAGTACATCTAGTTCATCTGTCATATATCCGTTCTCTAAAATGTAGAGTTTATTAGGGACTAAAATTTAAAATTTATTTCTTGTTCTCAAATATTTTTCTTTTGTTTTCTAAATTAAAAATACAATTTTCATGTCATAATTGTTTTTTGTTCAATTTTTAAAATTGTGTTTTTATTTTCTGCAATTTACAACAGAAAATAGACAATAGCTTCGAGCTGTTAAAAGTGCATTATTTGCCCAATTGTAATTTCTTGCAAGCGGAGATTGGGCGGTTATGGTCTTTTACTCGGGGGATTACTATAGAATAGAAGGCATGAATCACTTATATAGGTGGGGAATGATGCTAGAATTGATATGGGAAGACCCTTGGCTATAATGGAGGAGAAAAAGTTAGGATTTAGATCCTTTCAATTTCTCTTTAAAATTAATGGCAAATTTTGAAGGGAAAGAAATATAGTATTGGATTCATTATTCAAGTGAGACCCATCACTCTTAGATATGCTACAAAAATTACCTTTCCCCTAGAAATATTGCTATTATTCTTAGGATCCACTATTGAAGTTTTACCATCCATTGTTGCATTGTCCAGAAATGCAGATCTTCTCCCATGCCTTTCTCTCCAGTGCGTCTCTTATGCTATGAAATCTAGCCATCCAATGCTTCTCCATTTCATCCAACAGACCATGTGGCATTGAAAATCAAAACGCACTATATTAACAAATAAAACGGTTCACCTGAGCCATTGATAGCTTCAATGATTGAAATGAAAGCTGAAGATGATGAAAATGCAACACTCCAAGTTACTTATTATAATGCAATAGAGGGGGAAACTTGGCTTTGTTTTTAGCTCTGTTTTAACAATTTTCAAAGGTATTTTCTTTTCTGTTGGCACCATTTTCACTCTTATTTGCAAGGAGAATACATTAGTTGGATCTTAACATATATTAATTGTGGGCAAGTTAACAGCAAGGCACATAAGTAATGCAGTAGCTCCACTTTTAAGAAAACCATTACATATATTAATTCTTGAATCTAGAATTGGCAATATAATTTTGCACATAGCACATCAATATTTCCTACTCTTCAATATTCTTGAATCTGTATATCTACCAACATATATTTCCAGTATAAGAAATTGAGTCATGAAAATTTTGGTAGAGAAAGAAACAAAACAGAATTTACTTCAATGCATATCCGTGCAGCTACTTATCTTTTCTTGTAGATTCGCACAACTCCAGCGATCCATCTGTGGGAAGTTCGATATTCTTTCATGAAAAATTCAGATAATTACCCACTCATCTCATCTCGCAGGTCCATGGAGCTCCAATCATCCATCCATGGGAAGTTTGATTTTGTGGTTTGTATCTGGTGGCACGAGGGATGGTAGAGGACAAGACTGAAGATGCATCTCTTCTATGTGTTTCCTTCTATTGCTTTTCTTTGCGTATTCAATGTGTCTCTTTTATCTTGAAAAAGTTCGTTTTCCTTTTGGTCGATCAACGTTGTAGCTTGCGACATGTGGTAGCATGGAGGGCGTCCGATTCAAGTCTCATGAGCTGCGATGTGCCTTTCCCATGGCCACGTGATGACACGGGCACTCTAGATTTATGCACAGGAGATGCACTAGACGCAATGGGTAGGGGAGAGGATCTGTTCTTGAAGTGGCATAGAGGTGGAAGGTTCTTGTTTTCATTTCAAATGTGCCTTTTTATACTACTTGTATTGAGCTTATTGATTTTTGGACAAATACCCCTGGGAATTTGGTAACATTTATTGATCATTCCACTTTTAATGATTGATGGATTAAAAATACATGTTTGGAGCTTAAAACAATGGAGCTATATGGCGGTTTTGTTCTTGGATTCAGGATAGAAGAAATAGTCTCAGGATAGGGTAGATTAGCTCAGCCCTTTCTCTTTTTGTGACTTAACAAGATCAATGTTGATGCTGCTTTGTGCTCAAATGATGGAGCAAAGCTGTATACCGCCTGATTTGAGTGCCTTTCTATAAAATAGATTTAATAGCTTGGTTTAATATTCGATTTGATATGGACTACTAGTTTTTTCCTTCTTGTATATAAAGGTTGTAAAGAAAAAAAATTAAAAAGAATAATGGGGGAAGAAAAAAAACTACTTAAAATCAGCATTATTTTTAATTAAAGGATTTCAAAACTTTAAAGGCTCATATATGTTTATAACCACTTGATTATTTTAGATATATGACTATTTGTTTTGATATGTTTTTGTGAGACTTACATAGTTAAAATGAAACAATATGGATTCAAAGTATAATATAGGGAAAAAATGCAGACATAGAAAGTAAAATTTTAAAATGTGATATTTTAGAGCATAATAGCCCAATACAGGTGATATTTTTTTATTTTGGGTATACAATCATTCATTTTGATATAGTTTGCCAGCTTATTTTTCAAGAGAAAAAAAAAACACATTTACTATGTCAATTTTAAGTTTTGTTTTCAAATTCAAAAAATGTATATTTTTTATTTTTTAAAATTTGAATGTGATAATCATACTTAAGAAAAATTTGATACAGATTTTGATTCTATAATCATTTATACTTTATAAAAGGTATTTAAAAATTTTTGACTAAAATTACAAAATACCTTAAAAATATTTTTTTTAAAATTTTAATTCTTACTTTTATTATTATATATATTTTGGAATAAGTCAAACGAGTCAATATAATCCGCTTAAAAAAGCCTAGCTGAGTGACTAAACCCAATTTTGTCCTTGTTTTTTATTTTGGATAGAAATTTTGAAGTTGTATGTTACGCCCCACATCGGATGGACGAGGGGAGGGTCTTGGGCTTATAAAGCAGGGAGGTCCTTGCCACATCAGTCGGTTTTTGGGGTGAGATAACTGACTTTGAGACGCCGTTTGGGTGAGCCTCCTGGGGAGGTACTTCGCTGCACACTTTGTCCAGGAGAGGGTAATGGGCCCCAGGGGTGGGAGATCCGCTGCGCCACTCTGAGGCGTGTCTTTTGGAAAGAGAGAGAGAGTAATGGGAGATTCGCTGCGCACTCTGAGGCGCGTCTTTTGGAAAGAGAGTAATAATCCTGTGACAATTGGTATCAGAGCTAGACCCGCATTCCACGGCTCAGAGGTGGGCCCCACCGTGGATGGAATGGTGGTTCGGTGGGCTAGCCGTGATGAGGGCGTCACGGATTGGCCAGGGGAGAGTGTTATGCCTCATATCGGATGGACGAGGGGAGGGTCTTGGGCTTATAAAGTGGGGAGGTCCTTGCCACATCAGCCAGCTTTTGGGGTGAGATAACTGACCCCGTGACATATAGCCCAAAATCTTTTGCAGTCACGTGGTTGGATAGGACACGTGACAATTAGATGTTAATTCTTTCTTATTTTTATATTAGTATTTTTATCATCATTTTACTACTTTTTAACTCATTTCTTTGCAATTTTCCACTCTCTCTTTACATCTGATTTTGATAAATTGTCTTTAATATTTTTTTATCAAATAATCAGTATATTTTTTGTTTTTCATCTAAAATTAGTTATATAATTTATATAATAAGAAAGCTTACGAATTTTAAACTGTCTATTTGAGGTGCATTTTTTATTCTGAGTTTTTCATTATTTTTTTTCCTTGAATTATAGTCAAGTCAATGTTGCCGATTACTAAGACAGCAAGTGAAAGGCTACACATTTCTTCCCATTGTCTTAAGAAAATGTCACTTCTCTGAGTCCTTAGGTCTTTCATCCACGCAAAAACATTGCTTTAATCTCAGCGTAGTTGCTTTTTTCTCTTCCCAGTAAGGTCTTCATTCTTTTTTTCCTTCCTTTGCTTTCCAACTAGCTATTTTTCACCAAACCTTCACTGCGGCGACATTTCTTGAAAAATTCTTGAAAGTGAGATATAAAAGCAGCAAAAACCTCATAAGCTGTCGTTCTGTGATCATCACAAATAAGTAAGTTTAAGAAGTAAATTTAATAAATAATTAATTTATATATAAATAAATTTTGAAGTAAGTTTCAGTTTTTTTTAAAAGTCTCTTTAGAAATTGAATAACAAGGTAAAAACATTAAGTTTAACTGTAGGTGACGTTTATGGTTTCTTGAAATAGCTGTAATAAGGTTTTGTTTGTCTTTTTAGGTAGTCCTTGCTTTGTATAACAAAAAAAAAAAAAAAAATGCAGGAAGGTAAGGTAAGAAGATTTAGCTCTGCCGATAGCGTAAGGGCAAATGATCAATTCCTCAAATCAGTTCCTTTTTATGCTAGTACAGAGCACTTTCTCTTAAGTTTTTGAAATTTTTTTCCACTTATATAAAAATTTGAAATAGATTATATAGAATTTTTTTTCTAAATTTTGCTGGAATTACATGATTTTTTTATATATTTAAAAAATATATAACCTTCCTTGAAACTAAAAAAATTGTATTGCACTTCAGTTAAATTTTAATTTTTTTTATTAAAATACCATCTTAAGTATTTTTCTATGAATAATATTTTAGTCAAAAAATTTAAAATTGGATTAAAGTATTTATTTTAGAAATAGATGGAAGATTTGTGTAATTTTAATAAAATTTAAGGAATGTTTGTATAATTTACTTAAAAATTTAGTATGTTTTCTTTTTAAAAAAATAATTTATCTATGTTCTCTCACTAAATTGAAATTTTTTTTATTATAAAATATAATTCTTGTTTCATAAATAACTAAAAATTGAAAAAGAAAAAAAATAATCACAGTATATATTAATTGATGTCTCTCTCTCTCTCTCTCTATATATAGTCAATGTCCACCTTCCTTCCTTCCCATTGTAATTTTTTGCTACTTTTGGGCCACCTTTCATATTTAGTCAAGGTCCCTGTCTTATGAAAAAAAATATTTTGTCACTTGTAAGAAAATCATTGCATTAACGTTTGATTCCTTTCTTTTACCCAATTAAAGCCGAACACAGCTTCTCTCTAATTGAAATCCTCTCCATTTGGTCAATTCAATTGCTTTTATCTTATCTTTTCAACTCTTCTTATCATCACGTGTTTTCTTTCATTTCTCTTTACTTCTAATTTAACACTAAATGCACTAAATAGAGAGGATCTCTACTAAAGAGAATCATTGCATTAAAACCATTGCATTAATGTTTGTATTGTTATTTTCTCATTCCACTTCATGTCAATCAGGCCCCGTTTGGTAGGTGGGAGAGAGTATTCATGGAATGGGAATGGGAAATGAAATGGGAATGGAAAAGAATCTTGTACCCCATAAATATGTTTGGTATGATGGAAACAAAAAAATAAATATTTTTATTTTTTTATATTTAAAATGGGATGAAAGAGAGATTGAAAGGTCAAAATATTCTTAATTATTTTTTATTATTAATAATTATAAAATATAATAAAATAATTATTTTTAATTATCAATAAAAATAAAAAGATGAGAAAAATAATTATTTTTTATTTTTGATAATAATAAAATAATAAAATTTAATTTTAAAAAATTAATTTTAATTATCTCTATCATCAGAAATTAAAACACACAAGGTTAAAATAGTCCAAAAATTTACTTTCCCTCAAGGTAGACTACTTTCCATCACAAATATGAAGGTTTGCACTCTCCCATGTTTGAGGGTTTGGACTTTCCCAAGGAAAAGACTGCGCTGCATACCAAACATGCTTTCCTTGCCCTTCCATTCCCTTTTCCATTCCAGGAGTGGTCTTTCCTGCGTACCAAAAGGGCCCTCAATGTTAGACTTCTTTCTCCCCTTGGCTTTCTTGTTAGCCATTTTTCACCAAACCTAGACAGCATTGTCATTTCTTGGAAGTGAAATGTAAAAGTAGCAAAAGCCTTTTTGTTGTCATGATCATTGAAGGATCCATAATATTAAGGTAAACTAGTTAATACCTCAACTAAATTGTAGGCACCAGTGCAAACACAAGTAGCCCAATGAAGACACGCCATGTGGGCAAACTCTAAAATTGGTTAAGTAGATGCAGAAATTACGAAGTGACCCAAAATAAGAAGTCATATTGACATCCTGGCCCTATAATTTTGCCAAAATTCTATTAGCAACTTAGTTGTTTCAATTTGCAACTTAGCTTATACTATTTGGTAATCTCCCAAAAAAAAAAAAAAAGTCTAACACCCCTTCTATTCTAAATATATAAAATAACATGTTATACATATTATTTAGTATATACATTATTATATATATACTAAATTTATAATAATTTAATCCAAATATTTTTAATTTAGAATATAATTATATCATAATTTAATAAATATATAAATAAATATCAATAATTTTACAAAAATAAAATTTTTATTAAAAATATGGCTAAGTTTAAAATAAATTTATTTATTTTATATTATTTGTTATTAAAAAAAGATAAAGCTACATAATAATATTACAATAATATATTATGTATAAATTATGTAGTACAATATAATATAATAATAAATTATGTGTTATTTAATAATAACAAGGCTGGCTATCTTGTTCATATATATATATATATATATATATTCTTGATAGTTGGAAAAGGAGTCATTAGAAAACTATTGTATGTTCTTATGTGTGTGTGTGTGTATATATATATATATATATATATATAATATTTTCATTTAGCTTATCTTCTTTTATACTGTGCTGCTCTGTTTTTCTCTCTTTGCAAATCTTCACAAATTTGAATTTTTCTTTGATTTTACTACATTGCTTCCAATTATGCTACTTGCTAGTGATATTTGTTTATGTGAGTTTTGTTGATTATAGAGATTTGTTTGCTTAAAGATTAGGAGATAAATATATATTTAGTTTAATAATGCATGTATGAGATATTTATTTGTTTTATTAATTATAAATAATTTCTTTATAGTATTAATTATTTTTTTGTGATAATATAATAAAGATATATTATCAGTTTAGATTTATAAAATAAAATCAAAAGTTATGGTAGTGATAATAATTTAAGTGATGTAAAGAAAAAATTATTTATTTGGTAATGTTTATTAGATAAATTCTTTTACTCGGAATTGTGAAATAATAGTTAAATTATTTATTATCATAAAAAATGTAAATTCCTAGCAATCGAAAATTGATATATAATAGGTTAAATTTCAGATGTAAAGGGTATATTGATAAATTTTTATAAGGAGTAAAAGAGTTTATTAGCTTTGCTTATAAAAAAGGACTAAGTTCAGGAAGAGAAAAAATTAGATGTCCTTGTTTTAAACATAAAAATATAGCACATCTTACCATTGATGAAGTAAAAATTGATTTTTATAAAATAGGATTTCAATTTAGATATTGGTAGTGGACATGTCATGGTGAGACTAAACCATCTCTAAATAACATTAATGTTGAAATATATAATTCATCACTTTAGTAAATGAAAATTATAACAATAGTTATGAACAAATGATTTTTGATGCAGTTAGTCTTGATTTTGATACTAGTACTATTAATAAAGTAGATTATAATGATAATATTAGTCATATTGAAGAATCTCCAAATGTAGATACCAAAAAATTTTATGAGTCAAGACTTCAGGATAATAATAAAATTTAGAAGAACTGGAAGAATAAAATAATTGATTGGCTTAAAGATCTAATCAATAATGCATGCAAGACTGGAAAAAATACCCTAATTGGATTGGAGAATCTATTTGGGATGAGTTGTGTGCAAAATGGAATAGTTTTATATATAAATTATTTTGAGAATGGATGAGAAAGAATAGAGCTTTTAGTTTAGAATATGGTTTATCATTGCTTACTGGAGGTTCTATTTCAATATTGGAACAAGCCAAAAGATTGATAATTAATTTTACATTTTTAAATATTTATTAATTATTTTAAATAAATAAATAAATAAATAAATATTTATTTATCTATTAATATTAATTTTTATTTTGTAGGCATGAGAATTAGGAAGACTACTAACATATTCTAAGGTCTTCTTAAAAATTCATCAAAATAAAAGAGTTTAGGTTGATAGAAAATCCCAAGCAATCTATGTAATTGTGGTTTATATTTAATTTATATTTGTAATTATAATTTTATTTATATAATTTTGATTCATTTTATTGTTTGTTTTTTAGAATGAGTATATATGTCTTAAAAATTTATATGAAAGTAGAGGGGAAAGCATTTCAGAGTTAGATTTATGGTTACAAGCTACCAGAGAAAAAAAGAAAGGTTCAATTTATGGTAATGGAAATATGTTTAACAATATATTAGGAAATCTGATGTCTAGATATACTGACATTCATTAGTTCTTAGCATATATTCACTTTTCTTATACTTAAGAAATTGTAAGGAATGAATTTATTACTTTGTCTCAACAAACCCCCTAGCTTGAAAATTAGAGATTACAAATTGAGCAACTTTGACAAGAATTAGATAAATTTAGAAGTATTGTTTAACATTTTTCACAAAAATGACATCAAGATGATGCTAGACCAAGTTCTCTTTATAAATAAGATACTTTTCATTTAAATAATGAAAATGAAGATAATTATTAAATTTTGTAAATTTTATGTTATATAATATATGTAATTGAATTTATATTATATATTTTTTCTTATTTTATTTAAATTTAATATTTTTATTTCATATAATTGTATAATATTACACATTATATAATTGGCTAATAAATTTTATTATTTATTAACTTATAATATATATATATATATGTATATGTATATATTAGCTTATAATATATAACGTAATACATATACCAAAATTTAATAATGTGTGTGTGTGTTAAGTTGTAATATATTGGGTAGCCAAAAAAGAGAGATGTTAATAGGCACCAAAATAACAAATTGCCATTATTTTGTGCGGGAATTACACTTCGATTATTCTGCCAAAGTTTTTTATTTCTCTCTATAAATTTCAACTTTTTCACATTATCTTACATTCTTCTATTTTTCACACCTATTGCTTTACCACCTTTTTTCTTCTCTCTCTATATAAATTTCAAGTGCTTTGGTGCATTTGAAGATGTTTATATTTTTGATTTCATTTCTTGTCAATTCGTTAGCTTTCTATTAGTACATTTTTGTTGCTATCATTTTGTATCTTCTTCATTTCTGTTATTACTAGTTTTGTTCTATTTTTTTTAATTTTTTTTTCTATTTGTTATATTTTGAGGTATTATTGTTTTTGTTTTGCATGTAATTATTTGAACCTTATTTTCAGCTATGAATTTTTATGTTAAATTTTTGTATTTGTTTTTATCCTTGCTTTTATTTATTTTCATTTTATTTTCTTTTCATAATTTGATTTGATTTTTTATTTATTCTAAATTTGTTTTCATTTATCAAACTATATGAGAAAATTTGATAGAGAATACCATGTTTGAGAATTTTGAAGGAGAAGTGGAACCCAAAAAGTGCAAAGAAGAACGAAAAACCAGAAAAGCATAAAAAACTGACATGATGGTAAGGAACTAAAACTGAGAAAAATGCAGTGGAGAAGAACTGAACCCATGGCAAAAAAGCAACACAAGAAAAAAAATACAGAAAATTTTAAAAAATAAAAGTAAACTAAATACACCATACTATTAATTCTAATCGATCTTATTTTTTAAAATGTTTATATAAAATAAATTATTAATTATTATAATAAATATATATAAAATAAATTTTTTTAACAAGATCAAATAAATGTATTTTTATTTATTTTATTATAATTTAAATTTAAATATATTTTTTAATTAATTAATTTTTAAAACTTCTTGTAAAAATTTTTTGTAAATTTTTTTTTTCTAATAGAATGGTAGTCAAACACGTGTCTGACGTTTATTCTGTCAAAAAATTACATTTATTCCGTATCACATTGTGCACTAACTAGCCCAATTAATTCTGTTACATAATTTTTAAAAAGGAATAAATTATTTTTGATTTAACTTAGTTTGTAAATTATTATAAACATTATTTTTTTAATTTTTTACATCAATCTTTTATTAATATTATATTTATATTAAATAATTTTTTATAAGAAAATTTGTATTTATTCATTTAATATTGATGTGATAGCAAGTCAGGAAAAGCATATGTGAAAGAAAGTAAATAAATTGTGACAGATGAATTTGTAGGAACAAATTTGCCATATTGAAAATAATGACAACTTATGTGACAGTATTTTTTGTTGTTGAAAATGATGATTTTTTGACTATTTGCTATTGGAATTTACTTTTTGAAATTAAGCCCTTTCTAGTAGTGTTATTATGTACATTGCTTTAAAGGAGACCGCGAGTCCTCCTTCTCGTCATCCACACAAACCAAGGTACTAACATTTCAGGTTACTTCTTCTAAATTTTGACGTCTGCAATGATCACTGGTAATAAATAAAGTTATTAAAAATTATTAGCTATTTAATTAATTTATATGTTAGATCTAACCACATTTTCCAACAACCATGATTTAAATATAAAATTGTTTTAAAAAATCTCAATGTTAAAAAACTTTCTAATAATTTTAAATGAAAAATCATTTTTTTTAAAGAAAAGAGTTGTTGCTTTCAATTACATGTTTGTTGTTCCAACAATTGGTCAAATGGTTGTTAAATGTAATTGTGATATATATAGCAACAATAGTTTTGTAACCATATAAATGTAAGTGTACTTGAGATGGATATTTATGAATCAGAACTTATAATCACAATTGATTCTTATGACACTTAATATGGAAAATTACACCTATGGACCTTAGGTATGCAAAATTTATGGTAACGGACCTTTACAATTAGGTCTTTTCAAAGTTACAACTAGGTTCTCTCAAAATTAATTTTTGTAATCTTAAGGTCTCTAGATGTAGTTTTCCTTAAATATATATTTTTGTGAGACCTAGCATCAACTTAGGGGTGACCAATCATCTTGAAATCATTCACTACAAAAAATGCTTTTATTGCTACTAAAAGTCCAAAAATCATAGTTAAATAATAGCTAGAACCTTCAAAGCAAACAGTTTTTAGTGATGATAAAAAATTTACCACTAAAAATGATATTTAGTGGCAACAAAAATCATTACAAAAGATATATAGTGAAAGACCTTATTATAATAAGGTCTCGCCAAAGTTACAACTAGGTCATCTCAAAATTAATTTTTACAAACTTAATGTCTCTAAATGTAATTTTCCCCTTAATATATGTTTTTATGAGACGTAGTATTGACTTAAGAGTGGCCAATACCTTAAAAATCATTCACTATAAAAAAATATTTTTTTTTATCATTGCTAATAGTTCAAAAGTTGCCATTAAATAGTAGCTAGAACCTCTGAAGTCTTTAGTGACAACAAAAAATTTGCCATTAAAAATGAAATTTAATAGCAACAAAAGTTGCTACAAAAAATATGTAGTGGTTACTCATGTTACCAATAAAGACCTATTAATTTGGCTTTTATAAAAGGTTGTCAATGAAAGTCATTGTAGGTTGTCGCTAAAAATTCTTTTTTAATGGTAACCTTAAGTGTTGCCACTAACAAAGACTTTCAATGTTGATAATAGTCAGACACTAAAGCTTTATTAATTTGGTTTTTACAAAAGATCGCCATTAAAAAGGAACTTTTAACAATGATATGAGATACCACTAAAAGTAGCCTTTAGTGGCAACCTTAAGTGTCACCATCAAAACAAACTTTAAAGGGTGACTAGAACTTTTTTCATTTGAAAAACATTTAAAAGTTTTTTATTTATAAATAATTTTTTAAAATTTTTAAAAATTTGTTTCATGAATAAATTGGCAATATCTTAAACCAAAAGATAACATTACCCAAAAAAAAAATGGCGACTAAAAAAAGTCATCACTAAAAGTTGATATTTAGTGGCGAAAATACAATGTCGCCACTATACATTGTTGGTAATATACAATCTCTCATTTTCTAAAAACCTTTAGTGGCAACATGCAAAAGGTTGCCATTAAATCTTTTTTTTTGGCAACAAAAGTTGCAACTAATTAACAAAAAGGTTGCCATTAATACTATGGCAATTTTTTTTTTCTTAAGGAACAAAATTTTTTTGGTGTTAACCATTTAGTGATGACCAAAGATTGTTACTAATGCAGACAATTAGTGGCGACCTAGATGTGTCGCCATTAATAGTTTGAATTAAAGGCAAAATGCTAGAAAATTTTTGGTGGGAATAAACAATTTTGGTGCCAATACTCTATTCAGGTTATAACAAGGTGTCAAAGTTATCGTTTGTAGTCAAACTGCTTCACTTGCAATGCCTCAACCATTGGAGCAATAAATCTATGGATCCATTATTGAGTTTATTCAAAGATGTTTTATTTAAGGAGGCACTAATACCTAACTCCTACTACAAAGCAAAGAAGGCTATTAGGGAGCTCAAATTGGATTATACTAATATTGATCCATGCGAGAATGACTACATTTTATATTGGCAAGAGCATGTCAATGTGAAACCATGTTCTAAGTGCAACACGTCTAGATAAAGTTAGATGGTCATAGAGGTAAGAAAATTTTTTGTAAAGTGTTGCTACATTTTCCATTAAAGCCTTGATTACAACAATTGTGAAGGGCTCGACATACAGCAAAAGATATAAGGGGCACATAGAAGAATGCATTGATAATGGTGTGTTGTAGCATCCGTGTAACTCCATTGCTTGGAAATATTCTAAAATATTCTATGACCAACATCTTGACTTCTTCCATGATTCTAAAAATGTATGATTGGGTCTAGCTAGTGATAGCTTTTAGCTTTATGGAAATATGAGAGCTAGCCATAATATTTGACTACTGCTAGTTTTATTTGATTTACTGCCATGGGCATGGATGAAGCACTTTTACTTTATGATTACACTTTTTATTTTAGGCTCTAAGTGTTTTGGTGATGACATAGATGTGCACTTGCAACCAATGATTGAAGAGTTATAGGAATTATGAAATGGTGAGGTTAACACAGGTGATGCCCACTCATAGTCTAATTCTAGGATGCGTGCATCTATCACTAGACAATTAATGACTTTGCAGTGTATGGGAACCTCTTAGGGTGGTTTATCAAGTGAAAGCTTGCATGCCCTTATTGCCATGAAGACACATATTCTACATTTTCATGAAATAGGTTGTGCTACATGAGGCATTATCACTTCTTTCCAGCCGATTATTTATGGCACCAAAATAGGAGGCATTCAATAGGAAAGTTAAATATTCAGTCACATCCTCTTCTTTAACTGGTGATGAAGCACCTACGCAACTTTAGGCATCGGGTAATGTGACTTTTAGGAAAGGTCAAAAGAAAAAGCATTACCACACTTATGATGCTTTTAATTGAAGAAGAAAAAGTATTTTCTTTAGACTGCCCAACTGGGAAAACCTTATGTTCTGACACAGCCTTATATTATGTATATAGAAAGAAATCTGTCTAATAGCATAGAGTCAATGTTAATGGGTATAGTTGGAAAGACCAAGGACACTGAAAAGTCAGTAGTTACACCCAATAAAATATGAGAACATTGTTCTTATTCTAGCAACATGTTATTCATTGTCTCTAATAGAGAAGTCAAAAGTTTGTAAATTCTAGGCTAATTTAAAAGTCCCTGATGCCTTATCCTTAAACATTTCTAGGTGAATCAATGCCCATAAGTAGAAAATCTTTGGGTTGAAGTGTCACAACCACTATGTATTGTTGAAAGACATATTCCCAATTGTAGTACATAGATTGTTGCCTAAGGAAGTGTTAGAACCTATAATAGAAGTAAGGAAAATTTTTAAGAACTTGTACTCCAAGTGCTTGAGAATTAGAGATCTTAATGCCTTGGAAACCTAAATTGTGATTACGTTATGCAAAATGAAAGTGGTTTTTCCACCTACCTTCTTTGACATCATAGTCCACTTACTTGTTCACGTAACAAGAAAGGTTAAGCTTGGTGGACCCATACAATATTGATGAATGTAACTTATCAAGAGGTAAGGTAGACCAATTAATTTATTTCATTAACATTGTTAATGGGATTCCTGATTTAGATCAAGTTATGTATCTAAGTATTCACAGACACTAAAAACATATGTTTGTAATAAGGCTCATCCAAAAGGTTCAATTGTATAAGGTTATTTGGTAAATGAATGTCTTATTTTTTGCTCTAGTAACTTGAAAAATATTCCTACCATGTTCAACATGCCTCTTAGAAATGATAATGGATATGAGGAGTATGATGAGATATCCATCTTTAATCCAAGTGGGCAAGAAAAGGGCGTTATGAATCAATATTTCTATTAGATGTATAGTTCAATCAAGCTTGTATGTATGTGCTTTAGAATTGTGAAGACATTTGGCCATTCATTGAGTAAGTTCATAGGACTTGGCAACTACTTTCCCACAAAAAATTTTCTGTTATCATGTCTTAATTAACTAGGTCATACATTGTTGGAAGTACAAGATAGAGACTAAAACATAACTTTAGTGGTTAAAGAGTTCTCAAGATGGTTTCCTGCATAGGTAAGTTTTGGAATCATATTTTACTTGGTCAATTTATAAATTATTATATTCAAACATATTTCCATTTATAAGTTTTAAAGTAAAGTGCACGAGGTGATGCAAGTGATTCCCTTATGAGTATTAGAGTTGGCTCACTCAAAATGGTCCATCATTATTCTATATTTATGGTAAATAGATTTAGATTCCAAGTTAAAGATTGTGCCTCTAATAGAAGAACATTGAATAGTGGAATTCTTGTGAAGGATGATGATTCGAATAAGGCAAAAGAGTATTATGGTGTCTTTGGAAGATATATATGAGTTATCATATGTTAGGAATAAGAAAGTGTATCTCTTTAAGCGTCATTGGTGGGATGTGAGTCATTTGGGAAGAGGATACTCATTGAACTCGGAAAAGCTATTTATCTTGGCATCTCAAGTAGCATAAGTGTTCTACCTAAAGCATATTTGTGAGCCAGATTTGCTTATGGTTGTGAAGACAAATCCTTATGACCTCTTTAATATGCCTAAGGTAATTGATAATAGTGCAAGTGGAGACAATGAGGAACTACTCAATGATAAGGCTTATAAATAGGTTAAAGTCAAAATAAATAGGGCTACTAATGATGATGTAGGCATTAAGCTAATGATCAGCCTCCATAAGGATGATGTTAACTCGAAATAATAAGCCATTCAAATGAATGCCTATGGTTGAGTGGGCTAAAAGTAATTAATGCAACAAATGAATTCATTGATAACAATAATGAGAATGTGTCCATCGATGTAAAAGATAGGAAAGAAATACTTGGTAAGTATGATGTGGACGACATCGATGACATTGATGATAACCAAGACTAACTATAATTGTGGTAGTATAATTGCATTTGAACTATTAGAACTCACTGTATTTACATATGAATTACCTTATATTTTTGTCATCTACTTAATGTTTGAATTCAAATTAATGTATCTCAAACATTATTTTCAATTTTGTAGGAAATGTCAAGTGGTGGACATGAGAGGGTAGGAAGAAGAGCTATAAGAAGAAACAAATGCCATAGTAGTTGAGTGAGATACAATAACACCAATGATGTGACTTCACCATGGGGCCATTCCACATGGAATGTATTTGGGCATAGGAAGTCTACTCCACCAATATTGGCATAACCAATAAGACAACAAGAACATAAGGATTTTCTCCCCATGTAGCCATTGCTAAACCAAAGTAATACAAGTATAACTACCCTTGCATTTTTTCTACTTACAGTTTAACTTTTTACTTATGCATGTGCGTGCACAAATACACACATTCACACGCACACTTATATATATCAATGTGTAATTGTTTTTTTATAACCTGCACGTGTAACACCCCAAAATTAAGTAAAGGTAATAATTATGGATTTGGGCCTAATTATAAAGAATTAATTAAATGAAGAGGGGACATTAAATGCTTGGGCCTTATGATTATTTTGTCTATGGTATGAACCTTAGTAGAGGCCTAATTACCTTCTTATGCAAACCCAACCAAAGTAAGCCCATTTAACCTTAGCCTAAAACTTAAAAAATAGGTCTAAATGGGTCTTAGGCTATTAGGTCAGCACATTTCATCCCTAACTCTAAGGTCATGTTTGGTATGGGGGCTACATAAAGGGAAGGAAAAGAATGGAGTACGGTATCCCTTACATTGTCCATTTGGTAGTTGGTGCAGTGTTTCCCATGGCGTGAAACATTCCAGTAAATGAAGGAGAGTTAACACCTTAATAGGAGTAATGGAAAGGGAATGCAATCGAGGGAGAGGTAGCAGAGATGACCATTTTACCTCAGATTTGCCATTCATATAGAGGCTGAAACCATAGATAAGGTTAGCTATGACAGGACACAATAAAGCTGCAATAAGACAAGCACGTGTGAAACCTTCAACCTTTCTTGCCGAATCTTCACTTTTCTTTAGACCACCGGAGCTTGTGAAGACCACCAGCGGACCTATTTTGCAGTGATAAACTCCTTTGTAGCAATTTCCCTCAGTTAAATAAGGTGAGATGCACAGTTTGTCCATCAATGGTATGGGTTAGCTATATAACGTTTGGAATGTTTGCATTATCTGATGGATTCTTGTGATTATTGACGCTAGGCTTCAATTTCATCCAATAAGGTCTTCAATTTGATTTGCATTTCATTTGGAATTGCTAACCAAGAAATATCTATTATCTTTTGTTTACACCATTTTCATTACCAGTATTGTAGGGTCCCAAATTTGTCTTCAGGGAAATGTCATAGTCTGTTAACTTTTTTGTTAATATAACAAGACACCTATTCATAGAAGAGCTCTGAGGCAAAACAAATCTGATAGGCATAGACATAATAAGTAAGTGTTAATTGATAAGAGCAATAATAGAGTGAAAGGGGTAGAGAAGAGAAGGTGCAAGACTGTAACAAGGCCAACTTTTTTTGTTTACATGTTATTACGAGACTCCCATATGATTAAACTATGTGGTCCTCACTTCTAACCTTCCTCTAGCTTTAGTTCTATTCTTCTTATTGCCATGGGTGAATTTTGATTGTTTCCTCTGCTACCTAATCCTCACGAAATTGCTACCATGTGGGCTTTGATTAAATGACATTTTCTATCTAATTTTTGGGGATTAGCCCAGACACAGACATTTAAGTTGGTTCAATTACAAAACAAAGATTAATAACCACGAGAGAATCTGAAGCATACATGGAATGTCAAACAATGGTTTTGAGTAGGTAATGATTAACAATTGGTGGCTTATACTTCATTTTGCAAATAAACAATATTTAAAGTCCATTTGCCTTGGACATATCATTATAACTAGACTTCAACTCATGTTGATGTTTAAATCTTATTTCCCCTCTAAATTGTAAATTATTTAGAAACTTGAAACCATCATCACCCTTTCCTACTAGACATAAAACATTAGTCCTTCTCTTTTCCCTTAGGAAACACTACCTTGGTGGTAAAGCCATTTCAAACCCAGCTGTAATCCTTCACCTCCATTTTCTCTTCAATTTTGTTGTTCATATACCAAAATATTTCTTAAAGTTTATAAGAATTTTAGTTTATATATACTTGTTATTGTTATGACTTCTTCTTCATTATATACGAAGATAATATATATTTATACTTTAGGTACTGAAAAATATATTGGCCTACTTTTTATATAGTTAGGTTGATTTAGGTAAAGAATAATTAAGTTGTTATCTCTTCCTAGCATTATTTTCTCCAAAGATGCATCATTCCTACATAGCCATTATATTGAGTTTGTTCACTCCCCTATAGTGATCTAGCTAGGCATTAGAGTCTATGACAAAACTTTCTTATAGAGGAGTTTCTTGTGGCTTACTAGAATTTCTCTAGCATTTGAATTACAATATATATATGGCTCCTGTAATCAGTTTGTTTGAAATTTTCTATAATAGGAGACAAAAAGAAACTTGGCCATAATGCTAGCAAACCTTTTATGGGCTACTCTTAAAAAAATAATTCAAAAAGTGACATAAACCATGCATAGTAATCCTATATATAGTTGAACTGTAACTTAAATCCTTAATATAAGCAGTTGTAAAGGTAGCACGTGAAGGTCCCCAATTTTTTTTTTCTCACAATAGTGGCAACGCAGAACTTCAAACTAATTTATAAGACTTTAATTTTGGGTGTCTCATCTTTTCAGTTGTGTGGACTATTTGTTATTTATGATGCAACATCCTAACTATGGTCATTGAATTGCTCAAATGTTGTCCTACCATGGAATAACATTTTTTTTTGGTTGTTTCCTCCCTTAAAGAAGCAGGCTTGTGACATGCACATTACTAATCTTTTACCTTTTATTTATATAGTGATGGGCAATCTAAAAATGAAGTTGCTTACTACACTCTTGGACTGGTGGTTAAGTGTTATGAATGCCATGGTCAAATGGTATCTTACTATTTATAGCATTGCTGTTAGTAGACATTGTATTAGTTATCACTCGTACACTATAAACTTTGAGGCTAAGAGGCATTACTTAAGGACTTTGGTTTATGCTAGCGACATTACCTGTTATAACAACTTGAGGATGTATAGATCAATATTTGATTGACTTTATTTAATGCTAAATAATATAGGGGGACTTAGACCTACAAAAAATATGCTAGTAAATGAGCAAGTTGCAATTTTTTTAAATATCATAGTGCACCATGTAAAGAATAGAGTTATCTAATTGAACTTTCGAAGATAAGGGGAAACCATAAGTAGACATTTCCATTTTGTGTTAAATGCTATGATGCGATTGCACAGACACTTGTTCAAAATTATAGATCCTGTTCCAGAAGATTCAGTTGATGAGAGATGGAAATGGTTTAAGGTAAAAAGTGATTATTGTTACTATTTCGTACCATTCCCTAATTGTGACCTCTCTCATATGTTGTGTCTTTTTGCTAGAATTGTCTTGGTGCGCTCGATGGAACTCACATTCGAATAAAAGTGTCGCTAAAAGACAAATCCTGATATCATAATAGGAAAGGAGAGATCACCACTAATGTCTTAGGCATATACTACCAAGATGGACAGTTTATATATTACCTGGATGGGAAGGGTCTGCAGCTGATGGGCGGGTTTTACGTGATGCTATTTGTAGGAGGCATGGTTTAAGAGTACCCCAGGGTGAAAAGCCAAAACCTCCATTGTTATGTGGGCTTACATTAGGAAAGTATCCATATTAACTAATTGTTCAAGTCTTTATAATTAGGTTATTACTATTTGGTTGATGTAGGATACACAAATTGTGAAGGCTTCCTTGCACCATACAGAGGACAAAGATATCACTTAAATGAATAGAGAGAAGGTAGACAACCAACGATGTCACATGAGTGCTTCAACATGAAACACTAAAGGGCACAAAATGTTATTGAAAGGTATTTTGGGCTATTAAAGCTACACTGGGCTATCCTTAGGAGTCTACCATTCTACATAGTCAAAGCTCATAATTGTGTCATAATTACATGTGCATTACTCCATAATCTTATAAAGCAAGACAATAGTGAAGATCCATTGGATGCTGAGCTCGATGACATAGGTTCTACCCCTCAAACAGATGATAACATCCTTTTATCAATAATAGAACCCATTGATGCTTGGAGCAATTAGGGGAAGAGATTAGCAACTGAGATGTTTAATGAGTTTATAACTCATAGAGGGACAAGCTAAACAAAGCTTGTGTTGGATGTAATGATAACCATAATGTCTGTATTGTATGAGCTATTACTTTTGGTTTAAGAGTCAAATTTTTTTGTATGGATTGATGCTTGTACTATTAATTACACTAACTCCATAGGTGTAATATCCTGACTTGAATACTACATCTTATTTTCATGTTAACATTTGATGTATACCTAGTTGACCTGTGTGCATACATTGATATTTCTTGTAAATGATTAATGTTTGTTTTTCCTGATTTGGTAATATCAACTATTAGTTATGTTTATTTATTGGATAATATTGACTATTAATGGTGTTTAATGGTTAGATTACATTGATAGAGTTGCCTCCTGAGTCTAGCACCCAGGTTTCAAAGCATGTATAGACATCCGACAAAGATGCATTACTAGTGCAATGCCTAGTTAACTTGTGAGTTGAGGGAAAATTCTTAAGTGAAAATGGGTTTAGGCCTAGGCATCTAGGAGCATTAGAGGTCAAGATGGAAGAAAAATCTCCTGGGTGTGGCCTCAAAGGTATCCCTCACATACAGTCTCGAGTAAAAACATTCAGAATAAGGTGGAGCACGATATATGATATGGTCTACGGGCCTAACACAAGTGGGTTTGATTGGGACCTTATCAAGAAGTGTGTGATTGCTGATAAAGAAGTGTGGGATGAGTATGTGAAGATAACATCTATTATGTGATATGACTTTAAATTTAGAGTTTTGTTTAAGTTTTATGTTCATTTGTGGTGGTTTGGAGTAAAGTTGCTATGCAATTGAGCTAAAGATATTTTTATTTTTTTTTACTATTGCTTAATGTTTCTACACTTTTGTTCATTGTTGCTATGAACAATGTAAATGATCTATTATAAAGGTGTTGTTCCTATGTAAGCAAGTGGCAAGATAGGCTTGAGTTTTAGTCTTCATTAAAGCATGCAAATATGTATAAATTAGCTTATGGTGCTAAACATTAGATATTTTTTTTTTTTTACTATTGCTTAATGTTTCTGCACTTTTGTTCATTGTTGCTATGAACAATATAAATGATCTATTATAAAGGTGTTGTTCCTATTTAAGCAAATGGCAAGATAGGCTTGAGTTTTAGTCTTCATTAAAGCATGCAAATATGTATAAATTAGCTTATGGTGCTAAACATTAGGATGTGGTATTGTTGCTGAAATTTATGTTGATATAACTCAGATGCCAGGTGTTGGTGACATTTTTTCACTACTTATAGCTTGCATATGGGTTTGGAATGCTATGGTATGGCCAATTTCACTAAACGAAAAACTAGAATAGTTGTAATGGTTGGAACAAGTTTAAATTAGCCCTCTACACTTGTAATCCAATCTTGTTTGGTTAGAATTAGATCCCATTTACTTAACTTGGGTATGCGGGATCCAATTGCTAGAGTTGTTATTGGTGAAAGCTTTGGAGCCTCTTTTCTGTCAACTGCTATGTTTGCTATCATGTGACCTTTCTTCTCATTTATCAAAGGTTTGACTTAGACAATAAGGTCTAATCATGTTTGAACTCTGTATGTAGAAGCTAGAACAAGAGCCCTAATCTACAAAAAGAGGAGAATTGGAAAGATGGTTATGCCATGTGAATTTTACCGGTGCATTTTACTTGAATGCATTTTTTTGTAGGTTTTAAATTTATGCTACCACTAATTGAGTTATTATCCTACTCCTTTAAATCAAGCACGAGTTTGATAGTCATGTGTTCTACACTTATATAGATTATAAACTGTTTTTTAAAACCTTGTTAGCACTATATGTCACCACCATAAAGGTGTAATCTAACTTTAACTCGTGGCTAGCATTTGCTTTAATGTGCTTATGACTTGGGATGATGTTTCATCTCTAGAGAAGTCTATTTTCTTTGACATAGATAAATCTAACTCTTACTTGCAAGCCTCACATTGATATAATCAAATATATATATATATATATAACTATATATAGTTATGTACTTGATCATGTATGTATATGTACTATATTTAGTTATATAACTATATTATACACACACACACACACACACACACAATATATATATATATGTATTATGTAACTATATGTGCATAGTTATATATGTTGCTGTTATTTGGTAGAATAACATATGACTAGGGGAAAAAACCTTGATAGGTTCTGAAGGTGCAACGAATTTATATATATACATATATAATATAGTTATATACCTGTATATATATAGGATATAGTTAGTTATATAACTATATTATATAGTTATACACTTGTGTGTGTGTGTGTGTATATATATGTTTATATTTAGTTATATAACTTTAATATATACATATATATATATGTAACTAAAGCTGCTATCACTTTGAAAGACTTCGTAGCCATATTTTCCACAAAGAGAGTGCGTTTTCTTGATTGTGTTGGTGTGTTCCTTCTCTAAAGTGCTTCTTCCTATCTTTTGTAATTGGGAACCCTACATTAAGTGTTGGTAATAGTATCTGAAAACAGAGCAAAGTAAACAAGTAAAGACAAGATAACACATGGAGCCAGGATATTCTTTAAAAAACAATATATATATATATATATAGGCATACACATATACGTGTATATATATATGTATATATTATATATAGTTATATATCTGTGTATATATATACACAGAAGATATTTAGTCATATAACTAAATTATACATATATATGTATGTATGTATATATTATATATAGTTATGTAACTATATACATATGTAGTTATATACTTGTGTGTATATGTATATATATATTTGCTATAATTTAAGTGATGGTTTGTGACTTAATTTTGTTTATAGTGTTTGGTTTCTTTGTAGTTAAAGTTGCTAGTTTGTTGGAAGTAAAAGTGGTGTAATTTTGATGTAACGCAGTGAATTTTTCTCTTGCTTTTTGGTCTATTTGTAGTTAAAGTAACTAATTTTTTTTCTCTTTTTTTCTTTTTGTAGACACTCAAAAAGGCCGCCCCTTTAGGTGTAGGCCATTCCCCTACTTTGAGGAACTATGCCTCACATTTGGAAAAGATCGTGCCACGGGGAGGGATTCTACATCCACTTGTGACATCCTAGAAGACTTGGATGTTGGGGATGAAGGTCTAGGATTGGAAGATGTTGTAGGCCACTGATATGCCACCGGAGCTTGACCATGATAGTCCATTAGTTGACTTGCCCTAACATAATGGAGGTGAGGCATGTCCTCGTCCTAGGAAAAGGTGCAAGAGTAGTCACAATCGAAATGAGCATATGGTTGAAATAATCAATGTTGTTGGTGCAACCATTAGCAATAGCATTCAACTGGCTATGGAAAAAATGTGCACTAGTGTAGAGAGGTTGGCACATAAGGCTGCCATGGATGAGCGAGTAGAAAAGCTATATGAAGCGCTACTTAAGGTTGATGGCTTGATACAATTTGAGCTATATGATGCGTTAGCCAAGATTGCTAAAGATGATCGATTGCTTATTTTATTCCCCACCATTCCATATGAGTCAAAGGTGGATTGGATCCGGCATGTGCTTGGATAATACACTGTCTTCTTAAAACTCTAAGGTTTTTTTGTGTGACATTGGTAGTTTATCCTTTTTTTGTGATGTCACTTTGTGGATGGATAGTGTTGATTAGTCGTCTGAATGGGAGGTGAAATTTTTTTGGGAAGGGTGCTTTTTTTGGATGTCTTAAATGGCACTTTGTTTTGGTGTAAATATTGTCTATCATATGTGTGCCTAGGCCTTTACTAGATGTTGACAATATTTTGATGTAAACATTGGCTAAGATGTTTAGGATAGTTTATGTTTGTAGACTAGAAGGCGTTTGCCCAATGCAAGCAATGGAAAATTGATGTACATAGTTGGCTACAATGCATGTATGCTAAGGATGCAAACTGTATATAGTGTAAATAGGGGACTCTAGTGGATCATTGGAAGACCATATTGCTTGTTGTAAAAATTTAGTTGCAGTAACTGCTAATTTTTATTGTGAATAGGCTTAGCAACATTTGTGGCTATGAAGGGTCTTATTTTGATGTACAAAAGTTAGCTAGGTATGCCTATGAATGGAATTTGAGACATTATTTTATATCTTAGGCCCTAACAAAGCCCTTATTTTGATGTATCTAATGCATATGACAATCTTGTTATATTGATGTACATAATGTTAATGATATTTCTCATATATTGGTAGTATCTTTGTCCTTGTTATTATGATGGTGCTTATAGAATGTTGGATGCGTTCTGTAAACATAAAGTTTCCAAATGAAATTAAAGTTGCCTTTGAAAATATTGTGGATCTCATATATCAAATCTACTAGAACAAATTACAATTTCTTAGTACTACATATATGTTAATTCATTTTATAAGCCATCTCCCTGATACAAATAAAGGTCCAAAACCAATACTAATATCAGGTATCACCTTTACGTTGCACACATGATGGCTGTCCATTTGTTAAATCTGGCAAAAATAAAGTCAATTCCAATAACTAAAATTACAATAGCGTGCAATAAGTATAAGCTCCTCAAATGTTACATTATGCTTAATTTGATGTATTAATACATTGACAAAATATTTATGTCCATCTACCTCACTTACATTTTTTAGATATTACATTCACCCAAATAGATACATTGCTTATACAGAGTACAACATAGGTGACTCATTTACATGATCAAGTAACAAAAGTGACACAGAATATTCAGCTCAGTACATCAAAAGTGGATAGTTAGTAGGCATATCACCAACAATGTCACCCAAAGAAATAAAACCATCTTTAATCTACCTATAACTCTATCTAATCTTGTTATTTGCTACTTCATACCATTGTCAATCCCTTCCATGGCCTCCTCCAATCTCATTATCCTCTGTCAGAGTTTCCCTATATTTACATTCATTATATATATATATATATATTTGAATTGAAGCCCTGTCCTGGCATGCTTAAGTGCTCATCTCCTATTGAAGGTAGGAGCCATTGCCAAAACTTGCACTGGTTGTGGCATATGTTACAAATAATTTCCCTGGGTTTTTTTTTCTATCTTTGAAATCTTTATGGTCGCCCTTCGATTACAGAAGCAGTTCTTATT
The DNA here is from genome assembly GCA_026724425.1 of Erythrophleum ivorense. Taxonomy (NCBI): domain Eukaryota; kingdom Viridiplantae; phylum Streptophyta; class Magnoliopsida; order Fabales; family Fabaceae; genus Erythrophleum; species Erythrophleum ivorense. Next base: position 16,536 of record JAIUCV010002767.1, on the reverse strand, counting down.
ATGGAATTTAGGACCACCGCTATCACCAACACTTGATGTGGACATCATAACCTATAATTGAGAAATACAATTAGTCAAGTTATAAAACACTATACTTATGTTAATCTTTCATTAGAATCAACCTATGCGTAAGTTATAATTCATAAATATTAAGGAAATTCCATTATGCATGAAAGCTCTAAAAGCTCTAAAACTAATGCATGTGTAATTAATTTAATGCACTCTAGCATGGTTGATCAATATTTTCCATTCCCCATTTTTCTCATAATTACCTTCTTTTGTTTTGGTAGGTTAAAAAACATAAGTGGGAACAAATTAGAATCTATGATTTAGTTTTTATGTTTGTCTTTTTAGCAATGAATTTTTTTTAATGTAGACAAGCATCATGTGATATTTGAAGAAATTGTTATTGCTTTTAGGTGGAAATGTCAGCAAACAGAACCATAATACCAAATTTCTTTCATTCAACACCATTTACCATAAGCAAGCACATTGGTCTAAATTCCCATGGCAAGTTTATTGGTCATGTAGAAGAGTTATCTAAATCCCCTCAAACAAATATAGGCATGAGCATTTAACTTGTGAGTTTTATAGCAACTAAATGTAGCCCATATTATGTCAACACCCAATATTGTCCATTTTCTCTTATATAATTTTCTGGTAATTTTTTCAATCTTTTAGTCTATGCAACATTTGTTTTGGGTATGACAAATAAAAGATTACATAATTTTTCTTAGCATATGCATCTTTTAATGTCTTGCCTTTACTTAAATGCATAGCCTACTAGAATTTTAACAACTCATACTTAAACCTATGGTATGTCTACTCTGTAGGTTGTAATAAGTCTTAATAGAAGCATCTCTGTAGGTTGCTATCGAGGCTGAAAGAGATAAAAGAAGTATAAAATCCTAGAAGTTGAAAAAGATAAACAAATATGATAGAAATTGAAACTAATTATATAACTCTTAACTCCAAAAGGAATACCAAAATAACAAAGGCTTTAGATGAAAAGTAAGCGAAATTTGTTATGCTAGAAAATTAATGGTATCTATTATCTATTATATATTATATATTACTATATATATAAATCTATTTACTCTATATAAAATTTACTATTCATAGACAATCCATCAACTCAGCTTTGGCGCTGTCTTGGGCTCTAATTCATATTTATGTACTTATTAGAACTAGCACTATCCTAATCAGATAGAGGAGGATAGTCATCAAAGAATTATAATCAAACGAACAAACATTAAACTAAGGATTGCTTACTAGGGCATTGACAGATTTAGTAAATACTTTGATACAAGGTAAATTTGAATTTTAAAAGATGCCATGATTACTGATCACTTATGTTAAGAATTCACCCACATAACAATTTAAACCTAGAAAAATGACAGCATGAAACCATATTATAATGGAATATAACAGAAATTGGATATAAAAAAAAAGAACAAAAATTCATCACAGATAGAAGCAAAAGCAAAATTGATTTACCTACAAAATTCCCAGAATAGGGGAATAATACAATCATCATAATCATCTTAGAAACAAGAGAAGTCTCAATCGAGTTATGTAAGGGACGCACAAGTGGAATGGGATTATATAGAAATTCAAACTCCATTTCTTTAATATGATTTCCCAAAATATACAAAGGTAAGCATCAGATTAGGAAGGAAGAGAATAAAGGATACCTTAGTCAAACACTCGCGAACTTCTCTAAAATGCAATTGATTGAGAAAGAAGCTATGTTGAGGAAAAGACTTCAACGACGGATGGAAAACATGGGTGTTATAACCACACTCGGAGAAGCTGATGAGTCGTGTCCAAAATTCGTGATAGCTACAAGAGATTTTCAATGGAGTGAAGCTTCTTTTTTTGTTGGCTACAGCTTTTTAGGGCTCTAAATTGGGGCTTTTTGTGTTTTCCTTTTTCTCTCGTGGTTCTTTTGTTTTGGAAATTCAGGGGTGTTATGGTCTTTTGACCCTTTTTCCTCTCCATATCTTATTTTTTTTCTTTCAAACCAAACATAAAAATAATTTACTTTTTCATTCTTTCGTAAGTCATACCAAATAGAAGTTGGGTCTCAATATTCCTTTCCATTCTTATTCCCTTTCTCATCAAAATCCATTATGTATACTAAATGAGCCCTAAGTGTTCTACCGCCCAACCTAACAAACCTTGGCCCAATATTAGAAAGATACACCTAATTGAATAATGGGGTCTTGGGTCAGCCCAAAACCCATATAAAACCCCACAAATCCTTTGTTCTTGCCCCATTCTACAGAACCACAAGAAAAACTCAAGAGGAAAATTTGAAGGTCTAAGGGAGGCTAGGGTTTTACCAATATTTTAGCTCTATTTTGTACTTCTAGAGGAGGAATAGGCCAAGGTAACCCACATAGATCCAAATAGCTTTTGGTTTTATGGATTTTCATCTTCTTTCTAAATTTGAAATTGTTGTTTTGGCGTTTTCTTGTTGATTTTTGGAGGTTGAAACTAGAGGGATTATTAGGTAAGTATCTTTTCCCTATTTTGATGTGTTTTCTATTGGTTTGAGACCCCAATGGCTAACTTATGATATAAACTTAGATTTTGTGCAAAAATACTCAGAAATTTAAGTGAAATATTGTGGTTTCTAGTATGGGGAATTTAACACCCAAAATTGGAATCCATTGGTGGTTAGGTAAGTAGCCTCTTGGTAATCATTAATAGTTCAACTCTTTAGAAATCTGATTGTTGCTATAAATGATGATTAAAAGTGATATTTGTTTGATTTTGTGTTCATAGAGTAAATTGGCATTATTGTTAGCTTTTAAAAATTTGTTAACCAAGTAAGGTAATCGGGGTTTGATTTAATTCCTTACATATGGGCTTCGTTAATATGATAATTGTTGTATAATGTATCTTTGGTTTGCTAAATGATTAATTGGCTACTTGAATTGTTGTTTTAGACCTTGTAAAAGTCCATGGTAGAGTTGTGGTATGGTTACCACTCGTGCATCATGCTTCGATTGGAAATTAGATTATAATTAGACCCATGAATACATTGAGTCTAGATTGTACTTAATAGGGAGTTGGCACTGTAGATGGGCCTATCCTTGTGTTATTGGCCTTTAACATGATATATGTGATTACTAATATGAAATAGTAGTCACTGGTAGTTCAATTAGTTTATTTGCTGATATGATGGATGATTATGATGTTTATCTAATTAAATTATACTTATATTAATTGAATTGTACATATGTTTGGAATTATCCATTGGTTACTGAGATTCACATCTCACCTTATTTTAAAGGCTAAAAATTTCAAGTAAAGGATCTTTAATTAAGAATAAGGGGAAACAAGTAGATGAATGCCCTTAATTTAAGACATTGTGTAGGATTTCTGCACTTGGGAGTCTTTAGACTTAGTTAGATGCTAATTTTTGTAACTAACCTTATAAAGCATCATGTTACACCCATTCTTGTCAAGTGTAGGTATTTTGATATTTTGTAGTAATCAAGAATGTAATTATTGGATAGTTAGACTTAAAGTATTATGAACTATGATGTGCCTGGAAAATACTGATCTGGTGTAACACCATAATGTGTTAACCTTAACTAATCTCTACTTAGGCTTGATTTCATGAAATTTCAAAGAAAAAGAGTAAAACCTTGGCAATTTATTACATTACACTGGGATTTAGATGCTCATACTTTGCCTCGTGGGTCTTGTGAACCCATCAATCACATTCTTTACTCAAAATCTATTCATACAACTCATACATCTCATAAAACAATCCATAAACCACGGATATGAAGCCAAAAACCAGAAAAATACAAATTTTCCCGCAGGTCCATAATTCATATTTTTGGTACCAATTTTGAAAAATCATAACTAATTCTTAAAAAATATAATCTTCATAAACTATACCAATTTGAAAAGCCACAGATGTTAAATAAAGGGAAAAAAAGCCTAGACCAGTTCATAAGCCTTTATACCTCGAAAACTGATGGAATAGTAGCCAAGGTTGGTTGGCATCCCTGATACTGACTTAGAACTTTAGAAAATCATTTCTCCCTCTATAAACCTCTAATCGAGGTGTTTCTAGTTGGTATAGATAACTGTGAATGTCTAGTTTCTACTTGTAAAATTTCATAGTCATTGGTCATCATTTGGTCTATAAATGACAGAGGTAAAGTTTCTGACTTTATGAACAGTGCCACTGTCAAATTTGGAAATTTTGCCAATTTTGGGAATTCACCAAAAATTCTCTAGAACTCCAAATAATTTGCACTTTAGCTTCTCAAAACAATGTAGACAAGGCCTATAAGCATGCCAAGTTTTAGAGCAAGAAGAGGTCATTTGGTCAAACCTTGACCTATCTCTTGAATTTGGCAAATGTAACATCCTATATGGGTCAAAGTGGGTTCAAATGGCCTTATACATATTCTAGCATACCTTAGGCAAGTTTAAAAGCGCTAATACATCTTATATGATTTGCCCAAGTGGTCTAAACCATCATACATCTCAAACTCACTATGTTACAGGCAAAAATGCACTATTACATATAAGCACCAAGTGACCAAATCTTATATTTCCATTGCTTTGGTTCCATATATGGTTCACAGGTCACTTATACATACTTTTACAGTTGCTCCAATTGTTACAACTAAAAAATAATATATACATAAGTACTTTGACTTTCATATACATCAAAACTATATATAATTATGCAAAAGTGTTAAGAGATGGCCATATATGTTTCATGGCCTCCAATCTTTAGCTCTTGAGCTCCACCTGGACCATATGAGATGGGAGAGGGAAAGGGGTGAGATTCATAGAATCTCAATAGCTCATACACTTATTTAAGGAAGCAATCAAGGCATATAGACATGTCAAATCATACAAGTAGGCATCCAGCCATTAAAAATCATATAACACATGATTTATATGTTATGAAAATCATATCAATGCCAATAATAAACTTTAGGGACTTTTGGTCTAGTCTCACCCTACCTTGGGGACTTTTGGATTGGCCTCACCTTTGGTTTAGGGACTTTTGACTTGGTCTCTCTCATCAATGAGACTTTTGGCCTTGTCTCACCCATTCCTAGGGACTTTTAGCACTACCTCACCCTTTAAGAGCAATTTTCACAACTCAAAACATAAACATATTGGTACCAATACATCAAGGCAATCAAATGGCATCTCTCAACATACAAATGCATATGCAAGCATACAATGACATTTAAATATCCAAAAATGCAAAAAAGAAGGAGTGAAGAGCCACCTTGTAAACTAACACAAGTCTTCCCTTTTGATTTCTCTTTTCCCTTTTCGGTCTCATAATTATAACTAGATGGAGCTTAATCTCTTTGGCCTAGACACAACACATAGCATGTCATTACTCTTTTGGAACAATCCAAAGCATCAACCATATATTTAAGAGACATACTTTATCTATGATTTCATAAAAAGTCTAATTAAGCTTTTTAATTTTCCTTGAAGGGAAAGGCACTTGGAAAGCTTCCTAGGGGTCTTAGAAACTCAAACAAATACTCACCTATGTTAGAGGATTTATGAATCAAATCAGTTTTCACATTACATTCAAGAGCTTTACATATCCCTAACTTGAAATTTATTGATTTCTCTTGTAATTTCTTGGCATATTTCAACTCCCCACACTCTAATTTCATAGTTTCTTATTAGTTAAATCATAACTTTCCTCCTTTAGATGGTTTTGGTTTTAGGCATTACGCCCATAAAGAAGAGCAAGAAGGAAGAAGCAACTAAGACAAGAATTCACCTTGGATTCAATCTTGTTTCAAGAGTCTTTTTACTTCCTCTAACCTTTTCCTTAGCATACCACTTTTCCCCCTTTGAGTTAAGGTCAAAACAGAAACATATTACTCAACAAGCCCATGGAAAGGAAGCTTAGAAGGAGAAGATCAAAGTTTCAAAAAGAAAAAGCATGAAAATCCTTAAGGATTCTTACCTTTCTTCCTTAATTTTCTCCCTTCTTCTTGGCTTCTTTTGGTCTCTCTCTCTTTCTCTAGCCCTCTCCTCTCTCTATTTTTGGATGAAGCATATGTTGGTTAGAGGGAGAGAGAAAAGTCTAGACCCTTTAAGAAGCAAAAATCCACTTTTTCACGTTTTTTCTAGACCAATTCTCACTATAACGAAAAATACCCTTCGTTACGGTGAGCACTTATCAGTCCCAAGTCTCCTATTTTCGCTACGGCATGTGCTATTATGAGAAATCCTTAGATTTTGTATAGGATGCATGAACTAGCTATAGCAAACTACATCCTCACAATGGCAAACTAGTACATTTGTTATAGCTAGTTAGAAACTCACTGTAGTAAATAGGTACATTAGCTATAGCTAACAGGGGTCTTGACTATAGCCAGCAGACTTATAAAATTTTCAAAAATCTTGGATGTTACATTTGGTATAAGTTGAAGTAATGTACAGAGCTTGAATGTTTAGCTTATTGATGTTTGTTTGTAATTCCTATTTAGGAAGATACTTTAGTATCATAAGGTTAGGAGTTGGTTCATTTTGGCTACTTTAACTTGATTAGAGTAACTTGGAAACTTTTGGTAGGGAATTGAGCTCTTTCAAAATGGCCTTAGACACTTTTTGCTGCCATAATTCATAATTTGTTGATGTATAGTGTAACACCATATTTTCTAACTCATTTCCATCATCATTTATGTAACAACTAGAAAAAAAAAGTTGAAAAATTTTTGAAGTCCTGAAATTTTCTAAGCTTGCTAGCTATAGCGAGAAAAGGCCTAGCTATAGCGAATGTACCTGTTTGCTATAGCGAGAAATGGTCTAATTATAGTGAGAGTTCCTTTTAGCTATAGTGAGAATGTTTCTAGCTATAGCAAGAATGCTTCTAGCTATAGCGAGTGCGGGCATCCCATGCAAAAAATAGGGAGTTCCTCATCGTAGTGCACGCTTTAGCAAAAATAGAGGTCTGGGACTGATACGTGCTCGCCGTAGTGAGGGTTAGTCCAGAAAAATGTGAAAAAAGAGAATTTGACTTCTTAAAGCATCTAAATTCATTCCTTTTCTTTTAACCAACCTAAGCTTCATCAAAACACAGAAAAAAGGCTTGAGAGAGAGAGAGAAACCCCTAGTTTCTTATACTTTGTAGGGTTTATTATGTAGAACCTCTTAGCCTTTATGAGTAATTGTTTGACTTCCAAGAGAGTAATTCCATGCTCTTTGTTATGTCTAGGCTCAAAAAAAGCACCTCCATCTAGTTGTGATTGTGAAATCAAGAAGGGAGAAGAGAAATTGAAAGGGAAAGCTTATGTTGGCCTATAAGGTAGCTCTCCACTCTTTCTTATTGCATTCTTGGATGTGTAATAGTCATTGTATGTTTATGTATATGCTTGTATTGTGAGCCATGCCATTTGATGCTGCCTTGATGAATTGGTACCAATATGCTTATGATATGGATTGTGAAAATTGCTCGGGTGAGGTAATGCCAAAAGTACTTTAAGACAGGTGAGGTACAACCAAAAGTCCTTAAACCAAGGGTGAGGCCAATCCAAAAGTCCCAAAACTCGGGTGAGGCTAGACCAAAAGTCCCTGGAGCTTATTCTTGGCATTGATATGATATTATGGCATGATAATCATATGTTGTGTAATTGTGAATGGTTTACATGCTTTGACTTGTTTATATGCCTCGATTGCTTCCTTGAATGAATGTATGAGCTATTGAGATTCCATGAATCTCACCCCTTTCCCTCTCCCATCTTAACATGCTAGGTGGAGCTCAAGGAGAACCAAGTGCACACCAAGGAGCCTAGTTGAGCATGCTTAGGGAGTTGTGTAGTTATTTTAGTTTTTTTGTTGTAAAGAGGTGCCAAAATGAATATGCACCTATTATTTTTGAGATGTAAATATGTGAGAAAGTGTAAACCTATGTATAAATGATGTATGAACTATGTAGAGACCCAAAGCAATGAAAATGTGGAATTTGGCCCTTTTGTGGATTGTACGCAATAGTGCACTTTGTCCCGTAGCATAGTGAAATTGAAATGTATGATGACTTTGATCACTTGGACACTTCATATATGCCATGCATATACTTTAAAACTTGCCCAAGAGGTGCTAGAATATGTAGGAGGCCATTTGGACCCACTTTGGACCATTTTGAGTGTCAAAACCGCCAATTTTATGAGCTCCATCAAAGTATGACTAAATGAGCTCTTCTTGCTATGAAATGTGGCATGCCTCTAGAGTCTATTGATAGTTTCCCAAGAAACTAAAGTGGGTAATATTTAGAGGTCTAGAAAATATTTGACGAATTGTTGAAGTTTGGAAATTTTGATGGTGTTGGTCATGGTACTGTGCAACTAGTTCGAAAATGAATCCATGTCATTCATTGACCAAATGATGTCCAATTGTCATGAAATGTTATGAGAATAAACTAGACATCTACAGTGACCTATACCAACTAGAAGCACATCAATTGGAGTTTGTAGAGGGAGAAACGACTTTTTGAAGTTCTGTGTTAGCATCAGGGAAGCCATCCGACCTTGGTTATTGTTCCATCAGTTTTCGAGGTCTAATGGCTCCTGAACTGATCTGGAATTATTTGTTTCCTCTAGTTAACATCTGTAGCTTTCCAAATTGGTATAGTTTGCCTAGATTGGATTTTTATGGAATTAGTTACGATTTTTTGAATTTCATGACAATAAGCTACACCAGTACCAGGGACAGTTGGACCTCTGTCTTTTTTTCGATGTAAAAGATAGTCCAAACGCTGAGATTGTGGCTTGGAATTATTTTTATGTAAAGGTAACATCAAGATCTTTCCAGAAAGCTATGGTTTGATTGATTCCCTTTTTTCTATGATTAGTTATCATTTTCCAAAGTTAGAGCCAAAAATTTGACTTTTGGACCCATTTGAAAAAATTGCATTTTCTTGGTTTTTGGCTTTATATCTTTGTTTTATGAGTTGTTTGAAGCCATATATGAGTTTTATAAATGGATTTGGGTAGTGAATGTGATTGATGGGTTCATGAGACCCACAAGGAAAATTTATGAGCGTTTGAACCCCGTTTTATAGTTAAAATATCACGGTTTGTAATTGTTCTTTGGAAAGCATATGGAATTGAGCCAAGAGAGAGATTAAGTGAGGTTAAGACATTATGGTGTTACAATTTACATACTTATGTGATATATTGTAAGTAGGAAGTGAAAAATTCTATTAAAATAATAGACTTTCTTGTGTTACGCTATAGTTAAAAATTTGTCATCAGTGTCACATGGACTTTGTGAGCTCAAATTATACATTCTCATATTTATTTACATCATTACAACTCATTTTCATCTCAAAATCATGCCCACAACTCATGGAAACCGAAATGGAGCTCAAAATAAGCAAGTATATTTTCGGCTAGATTTACTCCATTTTTTCACCCAACTTTGGAAAATTACAACTAAATCTAGAAAATTTGAAAGCCCAAAAGTTGGATCTAAACCATGCAACATGAAATGGCATATGGCTTTGCATTTTTTCAAGTTTTCCATATTCTGATATAAATTTTGAAAAATTATAATTAATTCTCCAAAAATTGAAATTGTGCAAACTATACCATTCTAGAAAGTTTATGTTCCCTAACTACGATAAAAGTTTCAAATAAAAAAAACTAGATTTGTCCTATAAAAATTGATGGAACAGTAACACTGTTTTGGGTGGTGTCTAGCAACTAAACCCAAATTTCAAAAATTCATATCTCTCTCAATATAGATCCAAATGGGGCGCTCTAAGTGGATACAGAAGGCTTATTATGTCTAGTTTGTACTTGTAAAATTTCATAAGTATTGTACTTCATTTGACCCATAAATAACATAGAAATGTAAACTGACCATATAAATAGTAACTTAGATAATTTTGTATAATTTGATCAATTTTGAAAATTCATAATAAACTCTCTAGAGTTTCAAATTGGTTTCTCTTTAGCTCTATGAAAAAATCTAGATAAAACCTATATTCATGCCAAATTTCATGTATAAAATCATCTATTTGGTTAGTTTATGGTTCAACTCAAGATTATATCACTTTTGGAACTATAAAGGGGTCAAAATTATAGCAAACAGTCTTCTAATCCTTCCACAACCATTTGAGCACATCCAAAAGCATAAATGCAGCCTATATGAGCCTTCCAAATAGTCTAAATCATCATACATCTCAAAACCAACTTCTTACTAGATACTATACACATATGCATAAGGGTTCCATGATGTCAAAAATCCACATAACCATTCATTTGACTTCAAAATTGATACATATATTATAGTTACATATATTTAAATATGCTCAAAGGTTTATATCACATATACATCATATAATTACAAACTTTGAAGGTGCTTGGCCTCTATTTCTTGCTCCACTTGGCTCACCTAGATATTGTTAGACATATATAGGGAAGAGTGAGATTCAAATAATCTCAATAACTCTTTTACCCTTTCAAACATACATATATGGCATATTTTCATGTCAAAGAATGCAAGCATGCCAAGAAAGCTTCTAATAAACATACATAAGCATAATTTCATGTCACATAAATTCATACAAGTCAAACATAGCTTTTAAAGGATGTTGCTCTAGCCTCACCCACTTTCCTTAGGACATTTAGACTTGACTCACTTAATTTTGGGGATTTTTTACTTAGCCTCACTCTCTCTTGAGACTTTTGGTTTTGTCTCACCTATTCTTTGGGACTTTTGGCTCATTCTCATCCATTTTAAATGACTTTTGGCATAACCTCATTCATTTAAGCCATCTTGTACTCAAATTGCATTTCAAGAAACATAATGGTACCAAGTGTAATACCATAATTTCTTGCTCATTTCATACCTTTAGATAACTTAATCCCATGAATCATATAAGTTTCCACTGAAAAAGGCAATAAAAATATTGATTATTTTAGCGTTGCATCGTATATAAAAATTTCATTCGGTGTCATATGGACCATGTGAGTTCATACAACACATTCCTATATTTAATTACATAAATACAACTCATTTGCATCATCAAAAGTGGCCTACATCTCGTGGAACTCAAAGGGAAGCTTAAAATGCACATATATATTTTCGACTAGATTTGTCTCCATTTCTGTCACAAATTTGGAAAATTATAACTAATTCTAGAAAAATTAAAAACATGAATTCTTGGTTATTTTAGAAAGCTACACACTTTACACTAAAAATGTGTCCAAACCATAGCTACCAACACAGAAGACGTTTGACATGTGAAATGGTCTAAAAGTCAGGTTGTCCATTGGTGCTATCACAGAATTCTGTAGCAAACTTAAAAAATGTCCAATTAATTCCACAAAAACCAATCCAAGAAAATCATACCAATATGGAAATCTATGGATTTTAGGTAGAGGGAAAAAATAACTCCAAATAGGTTTAGGCACTCCTAGACCTCGAAACTTAATTAAACAGTAACTGAGGTCGGCTAGAGTTCTTGATACTGGACGAATTTTTTGAAAATTCATATCTCCCTCTCTAGGCATCCAAATGAGGTTCTTCCATTTGGAATAAGTCACTGGGAATACCTAGTTTTTATGTATAAAATTTTATGAAGGCCCTGTGTGATAGATTCCATTTTCGAACCTGAGTGAACAATGACATGACCAAAACTAGAAAATTTGCCAATTTTGAAAATTCATCAAATATTCTAGAAGCCTCTAAAAATTCTGTTCTTTAACTTCCTAAAAATCCTTTAACAACCTCTAATTTCATGCCAAATCTCAAATCAAGAAGAGCTCATTTGGACAAAAAGTGACAGGGTTCCATTATAGTTAATTTTGGCTCTATATAGGATACCAAAAAGTCCAAATGGCTTTTCTTAGGGTTTGGCACCTCTTGGGCAAGTCTAAAAGTATAATTAGGACTTATCTGAGCTGCCCAAATGGTCCCAAACTCCATGTAGCTCATTTTGATCATCTCATCCACACTTATACATAATTTCACAACATCATTCAAGAAGCCACATTACCATATCATACCAAATCACATTCTAATGGTTACATATTATATTTCCTCATTTATACATGACATATTATCATAATTACATATGTTTATAATATCATAATACATATAAATTCATTAATTACATCATTTGCCAATTGTATGGCCTTAAAGTAGCAAAATTCATGTTCTTGGATGTCATACTCTCATCTTCAAGGTGGTTGGCTTTCATTACCTTGTCCACTTGGTCCACCTAACATGTTAGATCATTGGAGAGGAGAGGATGAGATTCAAAGAATCCCAATAGCTCATCTCCCATTCAATCATACATAATGGATGTAAACAAGTCTCATAAATGCATGTATAGTCATATTGACATGTGCAAACATTCAAAAGGCATTTTTATCTTTTGAGAAAGTCATACATAGCATACAAAGACTTGCCAAGTAAGTGGATTAGCCTCACCCATTTACTTGTGGATTTTGGACTTGCCTCACTCATTTTTTAGGAGGTTCTTGGACTCAACTTTCCTCTTGAGAGTCAACCTCACTTTTGGGAGACTCTTTACTTTGTTTTAACCAATCTTAAAGGTTCTTAGCTAATCTTTACCATGGCTAGAGGGTTGTTGGCTTCACCACACTCAAGCAAACCAAAATAAGCATCATAAATATCATTTAGAAACATAATGAATCATCATGGCACTGTGGTATATAAAATCATGCTAGAATACTTTTTATAGCTTAAAACGTACATACACACATTCAAGACAATGTAAACACACATATACATGAAAGAAGATGGAGAGAGCTACCTTGGATACAATTATAAACTTTTCCTCTTAAATCTAAGCTCCCTTTTTCGGCCACACATACACAAAAGTGTGAGGATGATTTCTCTTGGCCTAAATACAATTTATGGAAGCCAATTAGGTTCGTGGAATTAATTCTAAGGCCACACAACTTACTTAGACACTAGCTTGGCTTATAAACCTTATTATGGTTCTATAAATACATCTAATGAAGCAACACCCCTTAAATAAATTCTAAACTCTATTCTTTCCTTTCAAATATGATTCTTAACTCCTTTTAAGCCTCTTGGAGTCATCACACAATCAAAACCAAGAGTTTAGCCACATATTGCTTTAATATGAAATATAAAGCACTAACTCACTTTCTATGAGTTCTAAATTTTTTCCAAGACTTTCCCTTATTTTCATTAATCATATATGATTCAAGAATGGGTTTAGAAAAATTTTAAACTTTCCTTAACTACCTTAACCTCCTTAGGCCGAGACCATGAAGCTGATTGGCCTTCATGGATTTTGCTTTGTTTTCTCAAGGGGAGATGCATGAGGGAGACTTTTAGGGATTTTAGGAGCTCATTCAAACACTTATTTAAGCATATGAATCATTGTACAAAATCAGATTTTGGAAGGAACACTTAAAACTCTAAAAATTACATTTTGAAATCTAATGGCTTTTTGTTAATTCCCTTTGCATATTCTTAATCTCCATACCCTTTTTCCTTAGATTCACCCTCCTAGGGTTTCTTAGGTTAGGCGACATGGAGAAGGAGGGGAACTAAAGGAAGCAACCATGGGAGGAGAAATTAACTTATTTTCTTGCTTTTTTTCACTTTAATCTTGCTTTATCCAAGCTCTTCTCTTCAAATTCGAAATTTCCCCATTTTCTCCCTTAAAACATATTTGTAAGCTTCATTTTAATCAAAGGAAACAAAGAAGAATGTAGGAGAGGAGGTTTGGATGGAAGAAAGCATGAAAACTTACCAAGAAACCATACCTTAAAGCTTGAATTTCTTCTCCTCTTCTTCTTCCCTTGGTGTGCCACTCTCTTGGGACTTTTCCTCTAATTTTTTGTAGAACAATCTGAAGCTATGTAAGTGTAAGAGTGAGGCGCCACCTTTTTATAGGGGGAGGAATAAACACTTTTAAAAAATTTTCATTTTACCCTTTGTTCTTGGCATTTTTGTTCCTCCTTCGTTTTAGCTCCTTTTTGAGAACTGTCTTTTTTATTATAAAATTTGGGTTCCCAATTTAGTAAAATGTCTTTGGAATTACTCAAATTGGAGTTAAAACCTTCCTGAATAAATCCGTCAAAGTTCGGATACACTGATATTAGAAAACGTCCACTGGAGGGGATTTAACTATCCTGAGGCTTCCCATGGTTTTTCAAGGATTCTGAGAACCCCAGAGAACTCAAAAATTCCATTTAAAAAGCCCTCCTATGTGAATTCTAAAAATTACTCAAAATTATGAAAATGCCATTACGTTTGGTAAAATTTTCATCAAAATTTGTTTCTTCATTTTAACTTCATATTTCCTTCCATTTGAGATTAGGATTCTCATTTTTAGAAGTTTAGAATGTTCTCAAATTTTTTAGGACCTTAACTAATTCATTTCAAGGGACTTGCTTTGAAAATACTCCAACTTTCGTCGTTTAATGAAAGCTGGACGTTATAATTCTCCCCCTTTAAAAAAATTTCATCCTCAAAATTTAGATAACATAACTTATGGGAAGAGTTCTGGATGTTTCTTTTTCATATCATCCTCTAGCTCCTAGGTAGCCTCTTCGGGAGATAACCCCTTCCAAACCACTTTCACCAGTGGTATCATCTTATTCCGTAACTGCTTGAGTTTGGCATCTATGATTTGATTTGGTGATACTATGTATGATAGATCATCCTATAACTGCACATTCTCATATTTTATGACATGTGAGGGGTCTGGTTGATACTTTTTGAGCTGTGAAATATGGAATACATTGTGGACCTAGCTTAGATTTTGGGGAAGGGTTAGTTTGTAAGCTGCAGGTCCTACTTTATCAAAAATTTAGAAAGGACCTATGTACTTTGGACTGAACTTTTTACTTTTAATGGACTGACTTATCCCTGTGACTGGAGACATTCTAATGAAGACATGGTTTCCAATCTCAAACTCTAATGGCCGTCTACGTTTATTTGCATAACTTTTCTGTCTACTTTGAGCTGTCAAAAGTTTCTTTTTAATGGTTTCAATTTATCTGGAGGTCTGGTCCACTGACTTTAGGCCTATAAGGCTTCGCTTTTCTAGCTCAACCCAACACATTGGAGATCTATACTTCCTCTCATACAATGTCACATATGGTGCCATCTGTATACTTGCATGATTACTATTATTATAGGCAAACTCCACTAGAGACAAATATGTATCCTAGTTTCCTTTCATCTCTAAAACACACGTCTTCAACATGTCTTCTAGGGTTTGGATGGTTCTCTCCATCTGTCCATCTTGTGAATATTGTATTTTGTCTAAGCAAATTTTAAAAATAATAACAAAATTAAATTAGTAACAAATGTGAAAAAACAAAAAATGAGGAAAAATTACTCAAAAAGTATTAAACTTTTTTTTTTCTTTTTTCCCAAATTCCTAAATCCCAAATTCAATAAAAAAAAAGAAAACCAAAAAATGAAAATCAAGTTAAAAATAATAATACTAATGGAGTAAAAAAAGAAGAAGAAAAAACTAGAGAGAAAAGAAATAAACAAATGAAAAAGAAAAAAAATAAAACCCTAAAAGCCAATTACTTTGTTTGTTAGTCCAAGTCCATCAATCCTATATCAAAAACAAAAAAACAAAAACAAAAAAAGAAAACTTTCAGGCCAATAAAAATTAAAAGAAAAAGTAGCCCAAATTTAAAAAGGGACATGCAACCCAACTCTCCTAAATCCGGTCCATCACCTCAAAGACCTTAAAAAAAAGATATAGAAAATTAAAAAAAATAAAAAAACAAAACAAAAAATAAATAAAAAGAGGGATCAACTGCGTTTGACTTAGCCCCCCTTTCATTAGCTCGTTCGCTGCCACCATAAAAGAATGAGACTGAGGCAAAAAACAATACGCGAAAGTTGAATCGGACAGAGGTGAAGATCGGACCATTGTCTTAGAGAAACACAAGAATGGAAGGAGTAGGACAGCATCTCAGAAAAGCTGACAAAGGGAGCTATAGAGGGTTAATGGTGTGCTTGAGGCATTAACCTCCCCTTACGTCCTTGTCACCGTTAGAAGCCAATAGAAGGAAACACAAAAATGGAAGAGGGAGACAGAAACGGGGATTGAGGGAAGAAAAGAAGAGGTGAGAAGGGAAGGGGAGCCTGGAGAACGATTTTCAGGAGGACTTCTAAAAGGGGGAAGGAGAAAGAGCAGGAAAAGAAAATAGGAGAGGCAGAGAGCATGAACGAGAGACCAAAAAATAAAGGAAGAGAGAGCACGGAGGAGAAACGGAGAGAGCGAGAGTCTGGGATAGATTTTGATGGAGAACCAAGCTTCAAGAACGTATCAAAGAAAGGAAGCTGCGATTGAAGGCAAAGATCAAGATTGAAAAGAGAGCACGTAGGAGGAACCCTTCTTTCCCGATATCGTCACAGGTAAGTCGCGAACTTGATTTGCTTTCTTTGGTCATTGAAATTTCCTTACAATTGTTGATAGTTTGAGATGGGAAGGGAACATTGGATGACACTTTATACCAATTAGTTGTGGATGGAGCT
>JAIUCV010002766.1:40000-41725 GCA_026724425.1 Erythrophleum ivorense | reverse complement strand
ATTACTACGGTTATCCGAGTAGTAGTTACCATCAAACAAACTATAACTGATTTAATGAGCCATTCGCAGTTTCACAGTCTGAATTCGTTCATACTTACACATGCATGGCTTAATCTTTGAGACAAGCATATGACTACTGGCAGGATCAACCAGGTAGCATTCGTCAATCACGGCAAGGCCCCGAACCATCTCGCGAACGATAAGCTAAGCAATAATGCACGCATTCTCGCAGACGCCAGGCAAACTAGAACGCACGCATTTTCACCGTTGCTAGGCTAACAAGAACGCACGCGCATCACCGCCTATAGGAAAAACATGAACGCACGCGATCCCCCAGCGCTAGGTAAACATGAACGCACGCACTCCTCCGGCGCTAGGCAAAAGCCAAGGAGCGGAGTTCTGACGTTCATGCAACCAAGGAGCGGAACTCTGACGTTCATGCAAAACCAAAGCGCACATGCTCTTATTCAAGTCAACCCGGCGCAAGCAATAACTCTGACGGCCATGCAAACCCAGCAAAAGCAACAACTCCGACATTTATGCAAAACCCATCGCAAGCAAGATGGAACAAGGTCTTGACCGTCATCTTTTGTCTGTGGGACAAACGAGCTATGGCGGGATTGAATTGCTTCACTCACCGTCAATAACCGTTCCGCATCCGAGAGTTCAGCCGACAGCTCATTCACCTATACAAACAAGGCATCATTCAATGCCAAGGTGCGAGGATCACAAGTGCCGGCTTGTGTGTTCACGGCATCCCACCGAAAGAGATACCGCAAACAACATTGGAAGCCAAACTCAACAATTCCTTACCGTTAGGTACGCAACACGAGCCGCAGTTCCGGACAACGAGCATAAAAATGATCGTGAAAGAAACTGATTTGGATAGTTGGTATGTAGTTGGATGCGCGAGCATGGAGCCTACAAACACTAGCTATCCGATCACCACTCATACGCCGAACGTCAGTTAACCCAATAATGTCAATCGTGAAACTATTCAATTTCCGATAGTATCGGAAAGAACTGTTAAAGACGGACAAAACCAAGCCAAAGCCGCACAAGCGCGCAAACAATCAAGTCACGGACATTCGATTCCCAAATTTTTTTTTTTTTTTTTGGCCGGAAAAAACTGGCCGGAAAACTGGCCGGAAAATTTTTCCGGCGACAGTCCGGCGACAGTCCGGCGGTCCACCCGGCACTCGGACACCGTCGACCATGCACCACCAATCCCTCGACCATAACCCATCCCATCCGTCTGTACGACCCATCCCACGACCATCCCACGCCCATTCCCCCCCCAAAGGGTCGCCCCCCCCTATATATACCTTATGCCATTTTTGGGATTTCCACCAACATACATTGAAATGTCTGAGGAGTCACTGGGGGTCTAAAAAAAAAAGTACTTGGAATTTTAATCTGATTTTTTTTGTGCTTCATAAGGGTAATGAAACCTACTTCCAGTAAAAATTTCAGAATTTTCTGAGCACTCTAAGTATTTTTTTCGTATTTTAGCAAAATCGGATGATCATGGTCCAACCCGACGTCCTCGGGCTCTTTTGAGTAGCCAATGTCATTCTAAACTCTTTATTGGTCTATTTTAAGAGTTTCGATCGTGAAAAATTTCAAAACGAACGACAAAAAATCGATTCCGGCCGTTAGAATGTGTTATGGCCGATAGAACATGCGCGCCAGTACGTTCGATGGCCGACGTCCAACTGTACGGTC
>JAIUCV010002765.1:0-41727 GCA_026724425.1 Erythrophleum ivorense | reverse complement strand
AATGAACAATTCATAAAAATAAATCTTTCTGGGATATTCAATATATTCTATAGTTCCTTACCGTGTCAATTTCCAATTCTTGGTCATTGAGATTCATGGGCAATACAGATTAATATTTAAGGATATATATTACCTCCCCTTTCAAACAAATAAAAATGATTGAAGCTTTTCTATTTGGAATCGTGTTAGGTCTAATTCCTATTACTTTGGCTGGATTATTCGTAACTTCATATTTACAATACCGACGTGGTGATCAGTTGGACCTTTGATTAATTAACATCTTTTTTGTTTATTGACCTCCTATTTCTTTGTTTTAATCCTAATCCACAGGAGGTAAAATTCAGACTTTAGACTGCTGTTCCATTATTTCAGTGTCATTCTCGATCTAACAAGAATGGAATCACGCTCTGTAGGATTTGAACCTACGACATCGGGTTTTGGAGACCCGCGTTCTACCGAACTGAACTAAGAGCGCTTTATTTTCATAAAGAATTTTATGTGACCCCAATTCATCTTGCATGCATATACTATCATAATCTATATATATATATAGAAATAGATATATATATAGAACTCTCATCATATATATATTGATAGAATATACATCTATTTCTATTGAGTATGTATGTCCAATTTTAATCGGTCTCAATTGATCCCTTGTTACTGCTCATAAGATAAGTAATAGTTAGGGATAGGGATGACAGGATTTGAACCCGTGACATTTTGTACCCAAAACAAACGCGCTACCAAGCTGCGCTACATCCCTTTCAATTGGTCTACGGGTGGTCATTGTAGAGAATCCCTGCCCCGTTTTCAAATTTGTTATTTCCTCCATCGATATAAAATTTCTCTTGCCATTTCTTCTTTTTGATCTTTATTGATTTATATACTAATCATCATCCCGCCGCTCCTACCAACGCTTACTTACTTATAAAAAAGGTTATAAATAATCAGCCCTTTGAATAAGCGAGGCTTCCCCGATAGAAATAGTTGCATGCGAGAGAGATCCCAATTCCGTGTATCCGGTTAAGCAAGCCCTGCCGCCAGCTTCCACCCAGACAAAAAACGTGAGCGCCTGGCGCGCTTTGCTTTACTAAATAATATAAGGCGCGTTAACGCTTAGTTAAAAAATAAAATAAGGGGCGGAGCTTGAAGAAGCGAAGCGAGCCTAGAGTAGCAGCCTATCCTATTACGTTTTCAGGCCCCTTTACTTTTTTTTTATTAAATAAAGCGCTAGTGCCCCTATCCTATAGAGTAAGGCTCTTCTGCTATCAATGAAACCGAAAGAAACACAAAAAACCCAGTGCAGTGCGTTTTGTATAGATCGAGACTTGTAGCTTGATTCTTTACTCATTCCATACTGGGAAGAATTGCAGGAAATCGTTCGATAACACTTCTTCCTATTTTTCAATGATATCCGACGATCAAGACAATTTCCGCGAAACTCTTTCATTTCATAGAAGTTTCTTCTTCTTCTTACAAAGCAAATAGCATTTCCTATTGATTTGTCCCCTGGACTGGACCTATTCTGATTCTGAATTATCCGTCGCTACGCTGTTCCCAAGGACTAGCAAAATCGAAATAGCGAAATTCTTGGGTCATCTCAATGGGTTCAGAAACCACACGTTTCTCTGGATCATCATAGCGTACTTCTACATATCCACTCAGAGGAAGGTCTTTTCGTAATGGATGACCCTCGAAACCATAATCAGTTGATATACGGCGTAGATCCGGATGATTGATGGAAGAAACACCAAACATATCCCAAACTTCTCGCTCCCACCGGCCGGCTGATGGAAATAGACTGACTACCGGAGATATTCGTGTTACTTCGTCTGCACTGGTTTGTACACGAATGCGTGAGTTATACCGAGTACTCAGTAAATTATAGACCACTTCAAATCTTCGTTTTCGAGAGGGATAATCAACTCCGCAAATATCGATCGAAACTTGAACCCTTGTATAGGTATGCAATTTAAGAAAGCACAACAATTGAAATGGGTAGTCCGTATTGGTATCAGATCTATTCCCATGTTCCGATCTTTCCATTTTTTTTACCCATTTCTTGGGTAAAGTCTCCCAACTATATTTTAAAATGGATTGGTTATCCATAAAGATAAAGAAAGCTTTCTTGTAGTTCCGCTTCTTGCTCTAAAAAAAAATGAAGAAAGGCTTGTCGGAAATCGCCGGTTGGGTTGGTCCAACTAAGAAAGGCATGGGAGTCGAAAGGCATCGCTTGGGTCGAGTTAAGTAAAGACTGACTACAATTAAATACCTTATTTTATTTTTTTTATGATTCTTCCTCTACTCACCGGAACGGGCGAATGGATAAAAATTAACTCTTTCTTGTCTAGTGTATTAGACTCCATTATAGGTCATTCGGAAGGGCTCCGTAGAGTTCTATTTTAGGGCATAACGTTGTGGTTGTTCCCTCTTCTTTCAGTCGAGTGACTTCGTACCTCTCCTGACCGAGAAAAAGAAGTTCCAGAGGCATCCTCCATTCATATCGATTTGGGTTTTTCTGCACCATATTTTGATCTGCCTCTTCTTCGATCCGGAATTCCCAGCAAATCCTTGACTCCTCGAATACAATGGGATTTCACACCTGGCAAATCTTTCACTCTACCTCCTCTTATTAACACCATAGAATGTTCCTGCGAATTATGACCTTCGCCCGGAATGTGAGCAAATATATCATGTCGATTGCTCAACCGTACTTTGGCTATCTTACGTGGAGCTGAATTAGGTTTTTTCGGTGTTCTCGTTGAAACACGCGGGCGTACTCCTTGCTTCTGGGGACATTGATCCGAAGCTCGAGTACGGTCCGTGCGCCGTTTTTCTTTTCTACCATTACGAATCAATTGATTTAATGTAGGCATCGCTCTTTCCTTTGTCCTTCCTCCCTATTTTTGCCCTATCACTAGTGATTACTCCCGATCCGAAGCACCCCTTTTCCATTCATAGAGAGATCCAATCGTCAAAATCAATAAAAAGGCCATCATAGACCAAGATCCAAACGGATCAATCTTGTTGGGAGGTACTGCCCAAGGAAAGGAAAAGGTTACTTCCGGATCAGGAATAATAAATAAAATTGAAACAAGATAAAATCGTATATCGAAACGACTTCTGGCATCACCGAAAGGATCGAAACCACATTCGTAGGCCGACAATTTTTCTGGATAGGTCGAACTATTGGAAGAAAAGGGAAAAGGAAGACCGAGTGGGATCAAAGAAACTAGCAGACTGATCACTAAATAGATACAAATAGGTGAAAATTCTGACATTACCACAACCCACTTGGTTCTTTCGTTTCGCTCCTTTCTCGCGGAGCGGCATACCGGAAAAAAAAAAGAAAGAAGAAAGAAAAGAAAGAACTGGGAGTTGGCGCCTACATAACTGATTGCTTGCTTACCAAGCCATCCTGGCGTGAAGCTCTCGACTGACAAGGAGAGGGTTGAAGCTGCTCTCCCCAGCAAATAACAAGTTTGATGGGGATCGAACTTAAAGATATGAACTGAGTGCCATTTGATGAGTAACTGAGAACAAGGGAGAGGGATATGGAAAGGATGAAGTAATGAAAGAGGAAGTCATTGCTAGTAGTAACGACTTGTCACGATCCATTGGTTCATATAAAATCCATGTCCTAGGTGTATCAAAAAACATTCTTTTCGCTAAGCGTATATAATAAAATAGAGTGAAAGGGTCCACCCCGAAAGGGGGTACTAACTAACAGCTGAGTCCTCTCCGAACCGCAGGAGATAGTTGCCCATCATACGGCTCACCAACTGCACTTGCCTCTATGGGAGACTCGCTCGGGCGGGTTCGGATCACTTACAATACACGGCTCTACGAAGGAAGGGGTTGGTGGGTTAGGAACGTTTTCAATATGATTCTTTTTCCGCGATGAGAAATGCAAGACGAAAAAGGAACCCATCTTTTCGACTGGGAAATGCGAGTCTGTTTTGTCCACTTTCTCCATCCCTCTCTATCAAAATGATCAAAAAGGAAGGCGAGCTTGCTTCTTATTCTCGTGTTCGATCTCTTCCATCTCTGCCCCGCTCGTTGTCACCTATGTTGAAGAAAGGTTTGGAACCCTGTAGAGAATGAGGAGGGGCCAAGGATCTTCCTCTCAACAGTGCTTCTCGGGCTCCACTCTCCCCCCCCCCTGAATAAGTAAGGCCCCGTTAGCCTGGGCGAAGATGGGGATAAGGAATAAGGATTGAAGCCCCCTTAACTCTGCCAGGGACTGGACAGGGGTTAGCTCTGTAAATGTGTAGAGCCAAGTGTAGTGTGGTGTAGTAGTAGGCACTTCTAGGCCCCTTCCCGGCTACTGGACCACTCCAGTGCTTTGGGTACTACGGACCCTCTGCCATCCATTGCAGCAGAGCCGTTTCATGAGCGGGGGGGCTAAGCGCAGTTCTTTGAATCAAACGTTGAATTAAATCGATTCTTTTTTAGATATAAAATCTAAATCGGATAGGATAGATGGATGGATCTATCTTTCTATTCATATATATTACTAAAAAAAATGGATTTATCTAGTTAAGTAGCGTAGCAAGAAGCCCCAAATCCTTGATTTGGCCAGGAAAGACTGCACTGCTTTGGGCCCAGGAAGCGAAGGGAATGAGCTCGGCTGCTTATCCTCCACACTTATTTTTCTCCGTGCCCGTTCCGCATGCGCTTCGCGCGCCATTGGCGCTTTGCTCTCCTCTTATTCTTCATTGGACGGTTCGGATGGACTTCGCCGTTCTTTCCCAACTAAAATAGAAAAGGCTGTATCACATCGAGATGTCGATTCGTTTTCCGCCCCCAATGAGATGGGGAATTTTTAACCCCCTATTTTGACTTTTGTTTGGACCCTTCATCTTTCTGAATTGAGGCCCCGGCTCGCGTCGTTCCAACAACCGGCGGGGAGCACCTCAGTATACGATCGCGCGCAGTAACTGGGAGTCCTATTACACCTAAGGCCAACTTCAATTCACCAAACCAAGGTTCATCTCGTGTAGTGATTGTGGACTCGTACAAGGATATTGAGTAGACGGTTGATGTATCAGACTCGACCCTATCTTTCGTAGCATGCATTCCCATCGGTGTCGCAACTGATTCGGTAAGCTACGTGTCCGGTGCACGGAGAACTGCCTTCGGTCCCCCAAACTGACTTACTCGTGGCAACCTTCCGGCCGCCCAACAACCTATAACGCTAGTCACTACTCCCACTGGGGCTAGGAAGTAAGCCCCACAACCCAAAGCGGCGAAGAACAAATAGAATTTGCTACAAAAGCCGGCTAACGGGGGTATTCCTGCGTATGAGAACATAGTAAATGGAGAAGGTAATAGCCGAAATAGGATTCGTTTTGGCTAGAGCGCCCAAATCTGCTATATATTTGACACGGGTTTGCCGTAATGCTAAAACTATGGCGAATGCATCTATCGTCATTAATGCATAAATAAAGATACCAATTAGTAGTGATTGAATTCCTTCTATGGTTCCACATGAGAAACCAGTACGAATATAACCTACATGTCCAATTGAACTATGAGCTAGAGGTCTTTTGACTTTCGTTTGGGCCATGGCGGCCAGTGCTCCTAAAATCATAGAAGCAATGCTGCAGAAAAAGAAGATTTGTTGCAATGTAGCTCCATAGGAACCATAAATAGAAACACGTGAAATATTAGCAGAAATAGAAATTTTAGGCGCAATAGAAAGGAATGCTGTAACCGGGGTGGGTGAACCCTCATAGATATCAGGTGCCCACATATATAGAGTCAAAAGA
This sequence comes from Erythrophleum ivorense, assembly GCA_026724425.1. NCBI lineage: Eukaryota > Viridiplantae > Streptophyta > Magnoliopsida > Fabales > Fabaceae > Erythrophleum > Erythrophleum ivorense. Next base: position 35,953 of record JAIUCV010002765.1, on the reverse strand, counting down.
GATATGGAGTCCGAAGGGGAGGGGGGTTTTCTTCGGGGCTCGAGAGATGGAATAGATAGGGCCCCACAAGTTTTTAATTCGCCGCTGGGGAATTCACACGAAAGGGAACGAAGATTCTCAACGAAAAAAGTGCTCTCTGAACCGAACGTGAAAGTAGTTTTCCATCAGACGGGCTGTTCCCGTAACTCCACTCTCGACTTGGATTATATATCCAAAAAGGTCCGCTCTTGGCCATTCCACACGCTGCCTAGCAGAGGCGTGGTTATCTCAAGTGGATTCTCTCTTTTTTAGTAGATGCCGAACCTGCTGCCCCATTGACTAAGAAGGGGGGCGGACGCAGCAGCTACATGGACCCCTTCCTTTCTTTTGTTGCCAGCGCTTTCCCGGGCCGAGATATAAAGGGCAGGCAAAGCCCGAAGGCTGCTATCCCAATAGGCCAGCGGGCGGAACGAGGAGAGGGCCCGGCAATCATACCACCGCGGTCGAAAAAGCGTGTTCCCTTCAGATAACACGCACCGTAGGCCATCCTCGGCCTTCTTCGTTTTCGATGAAAAACAAATCAAATCTCGATCTCCGAAAGCGTTTTCCTTCCCCTCTCCCAGCAATCTTCACTCCTCTCGCTTCGCTCGAGCTGCTCTCACTGCTTCGCTCCTGCGCTAACGCTATAGGCTTTCTAGCTAGTGCGCTTAATCAAGCCGTTGCTTGTTTCGTCGAGCCTTTCCTTTAATGGTTGGGGGAAGCATTCCCTTATCTGAACTTGGCGGGCATTCTTTCCAGCCTTATTCAAATAGGGGGTGGGTTTGGTTGGTTTGAACATAGGATAGGCTCAAACATGATTTGAAGATCCTAGCTACGCCATACGTTCAATACAAAATCTGGAAAGCTGCAGGGATGACAAAAAGAGGGCGCTTTCCTGTGTTGCACTGAAAAAAAAAGAAACCTAAGAGAAGACGCTCTTCTCTTAGGTTTCTTCCTCCCGCGCCCCCTTTACTAATAAAGCGCCCGGCCCGCGTTAGAAGGGAAGATTAGCAAAGCGAGAAAAGACAGAGGGAGGGGGAGCAGCATCTTATTCTCTTCGCGAGAACTTCCGGATCGGAGAAGCATCGGAACGGGCTCCGCGTTCATTTCGTTGGCAGAAACGATCCAATCCATTCGGGGAACCCAAAAAACGAAGTCTTTCGACTTGATTCATAGATAGAATCAATGATAGATATCTAAAAGATAGATGAACGAGATATCTTTTTTTTTTTTTTCTCTAAAGAGAATAGAATAGACATCCCCTTAGATGTCTATGTATCCTTTATCATCTCCCGATTTTTTTTTAGATCGTTATATCTCTCTCTAAAAAAAAATGGAGAGAGAAAGAGCAGATGGATCCTATCCCCTATATCGAACACTAAATCCTATCTATTGATAGAAAGATCTTCGTCAAATACCGGACTTTGCCTTTTTTTTTAGGAATTCCTCATACTCATATCCAAGGCAGCTTACCACAAGCACCCCACCCCATAGACTAGTTGGGGGGCTGTTCGCCTTTTTAATCAAACAAAGTAAGTATAAGTAGTAGGGGCTTCATAGCGACTTTCATTCTAAAGGAAACCGAAGAACCAACCTTTAGTCAATAGGAGCCCTACTTCCCTCTTTGCGACCTCATCACTTCAAAAAAAGCGCAAACCAATTTCTTTCTTAGTCACCGGGCGGAGCGCACCTTTGGTACTTCAGTAGGGTGACGAAAGAAAGGCTACTTCAATCTAGGAAACAGCCGGAAACTCGAGAGGGTCGCCTTTGGAAGCGTTTGCCGGTAACCAAAGCGTCACTCCTTCCTTTTGATTATGTCGTGACGCTGACTGCCATAAACCCGGAAACGAAACAAAGTTCGTTCCCTTTCGTCAAGTAGGTAAAGTAGGCATACGAACCCACTTTTGCTTTGCCTTAGACTCTATTGGAACAAAGCAAAGAAGGAGGCGGAATGGAGAAAGGAAAAGGACAAGGGCGGTCTTGCTTGGCGCGAAGGCTGCTGGTTCGGGGGTAGGGTACGGTACTAAAGGTCCTCGGACTTCCAGGCGGTTTTTCTTTTGGGCAGCTGTTCACCGTTGGATCTCGCCAATACAGCCCCCTATAGTTTTCGTTACCGAGATATCTTTTTTTTTCATTGTTCCCAGGGATTTTTTGGGTAATCCGCTCCCATGCTGCAAACAGTCAAATCTGAACTAAACCTTGTCGCTCTTCTTTCTTTCCTCGCGGGCAGGAAGCACACCAGCAGCGTGCGTTGCGTGATTCTACTGTGTTTTTTGCACTTGACTGGGTGGACAGTTGACCGGAAGAGAACTTCGATTCGCCCGGCCAGCTGGCGGGCGGCGTGCTTATCTTGTGTGACAACACTACAGAGCGAGTGGCTCTTCTAGGCGGGCAGCTGTGTGACAACACTACAGAGAAAGCGGCGCTTTCGTTTAACATGCTATGGTCTCAACGCCCTTACGAGATAGTGATGAGTTTCACGCGCTCTAAGCCCGGCCCGCGCGCGGTTAGGAAGATTGGCCGCAATCTGAGCGGTACCACCCACCCTACCCTACCACCTATAGGCGGCCGTCCGTCCTACAGCCGCCCGAAAAGGAACTGCAGTGATCTTGAATAGGGATCCTACAGCGATAGATAGAATCCCCATAAAAATACCACTAGATCGAGCACCAGTGATTTCGTATCCGGTCAAAATCTTGGCTAATTGATCGAAGTGGGTAGCTCCAGTAGACCCATAGATCATGGAACAAATAGGGTGGGTAGGCCCAACCACCACACTACACGTATAGACGCGAACCCCCCTCGTTACCGTACGTGCGACTCTCACCGCATACGGCTCGCACAAAGACTCCTAAATCCATCCCGAGCCTTTTCTTCCACCTCTCCTCTCCAATCCTCGATCAAACTTGCGTTCCCCAGGCGCTATGAAATGGGGGGTCTTTCCTTCGCCTATCGTATGTATCGGCTTGGCTTCGTCCAGAACCAAGGAGGCATGGCATTCTGGCGGGCGCGTGCGTGTAGGAAGGCCGACCACTACATAAGCTAAAAGACTACGACGACTACAAGCCAAGCCGGAAGCGACTCGCTTCTATTCTCGTTGGGATTGGATATAGATGGGGAATCTATAGATCATAGTAGTTCGCCAACCTCTCTAACTAACATACGATACAATTTCACTTCACGGCACGGCCAAAAAAAAAGAAAGAGCTTCGCTCGGTGGGCCTTCCTACGCTGACGAATGCCTCCTTTCTCTTCTCTGAAGTCTACAACAAACAAGTGGGAGAGGCAGGATTCGAACCTACGTAGAAAAACTTCAACAGATTTACAGTCTGTCGCTTTTGACCACTCGGCCACTCTCCCCTTCCCGGGCCGAGGCCCCCCTCAATGGGTTCTAAGAAGGAGGGATAAAAACCTGAATCAATCAAAAAGCTTATTGATTTGATTGAAGGAACAAGCAAGGAGCAATCAAACTCCATAGCGTCCTAACGAGCAGACGAAGGTTTAGTGATCACTTACGCAATTCGACTTATGCTCTTTTGCGAGAGTTATGATGAGATCACTCTTTCTTTCGACAAGTGAATGCACGATCAGGTTAGACTTAATTGACTGAAAGCTGTCTAAGGTAACTTGTACCTCTCCCGTTGGTCGAGAACTTACGTGCCTCCGTTCCTTTCACAAGCAATCCTTCTCCTGCACCTATCGGTACAGCATCTTCAAACCTGCGCGTATTGTATTGTATATAATTCTTACCATCGGGAGAGCTAAGAACATCCTCTCAGCAATCAACTTCCCTCCTCTCCCTAGCGGTCGAGCTGCTATCGCGCCTCTCCTCCGTTCCTCTCTAGTTATATTCCAACGCCTAAAGTCTTATATAGACGGCTCCGTTAGAGGGTGATAAGCCCTTTACCAGGAGTCCAAGGCCGCGAGGAGTGACTAACTACTCCGACTGCTTAATGAGCATGAGAACTTGCCATTGTTATAGCAAGTCTCCACCCAGAAGAGACATGCTGAACAATTTTCATTGTTACAACATATCTAATCTACATATTATTATATAAGCTATTTCTAACATATATAATAACATGCTTAAGCAGGTTCGCACAACAGTGCTAACAATAACTCGAAGGAGTATGGGCCACACCAGCCACTTTTCAGTGAGTGATGTGACACATAGCCCTCCGGGCTATTGCTAACACGGAAGTGGGAGAGCGCAAATCTTGTGAAATCATTCGATGACGCAAGATTTGGTCAGAATAGGTAGCCACCAACCTAACAACAACCTTAACACAGGTAGAAGACGGCAGCACCGCTGCCCAATACTACCGCTTTACGTTGTGTTAAAGGTGTTGTTAGGCCCAACGTTCGCAATAAGGTCCGGCAGAATGTAATATTCCACTTGGGATAGTACCTTCTTCTGGGAAGTAACCATAAGAGGTGAAAACCCCTGACCTTGTAACTGGCTAGAAGTTGCTTCAGTCAACTCTAAACCAATTACATTGGCTCAGACAGTATTGCGAACGCCCTAAGAGACCCTGATAGTATGGGCGGGATTTCTCCCAAACCATACACCAGGGATGTCGTTAGGCACGGATAAGCCTCGGAAAGAAGCAGAAAATAAGCTTCACTCCCAGCCACAGCCATCATAGGTGGCGTGGACTAGTTTAAATACTAGGCACGTCACCCGGAGACCTTCGCAAAGTCTCCCGCCAAGGATCAACCGATGTGAGCCAGCTTACGCTGACCCATAACGGCCGAGTCCTACTCGTCCTTATGGTCGCATCGAGTGCTTCCAATGAATGGCGCTGATCTTTGTGACTGACCAGTGTAGCGTACTCTACTTCCGAGTACCTACCCGGGGAGCTTATGAAATGAGTGCCTTTCGACAAACCTTCATAAGTGCCCGTTTGGGCCTGAAGGGCTTGCGCCTCCTCAGACTGAGGGAACAACCCTCACATCAGAGAGATACCTCTCTTGACGCCTCTCTAGTTATATTCCAAAGCTTACAGAATTACTTGAAATTACAATTATCTTCCTTGTTAGAGTCTTGTATGAAATCGCTTGCTTTAAAAGGTATGAGATTGCTCGCTCCAAGTCAACTTCCTTATCCTTAGTTTCACACTAAGCTCTTCAAACCTTTCAACTAAGCTCTTCTAACCAAGAATACACATTCAGACCTGCGTTAGTTGCCCGGCCTTCAGATTCATCAGGAAATGAAAGATTAGCTGTTGGAAAAGAAGCAACTCGCCCTCAGTAAAGTGCTAAGGAGCGATAGCAGCTCGACCGATCGGTAATCTTTTTCTTTCTTTCCAGCTCCGGAGAAGGAAATATCATCAGTAACTGGAATTGCGTATGTGAATTGGAAGAGAAGTCGTGTAACGAAAGAAAGAATGAATTACGATAGCTGCTCTGTGACCAAAGAAGCTTTAGGCATGAAGTTCTCGACTGTAAGGAGAATAAGCATAGAAGAATGAGGATGCAAAGTCTTTTAAAGGCTCTTAACGATCGCCCGTAAGGGATGGAATTTTTTTCCTTAGGTTAGCAAGAGGAAAGCAACCTATCTTATAGCGTTCGTGACCAATACCTATTGGGGCCAGGCGGAGTTGTGGTGCTCTTCATACTTGGTTATCTATGACTCAGGAAGAAGTTTGATGAGTTCATCCCGATAATTTTGATTCGGAATGTACACATGGCTGGGGGTCGGGGAAGTATCATAATTGATCAGGAGAGCATCATCTGTCCAATTAGGAGTAAAAATATCAAAGGCATGGTTCTGAAGCCTGTACGCCATCTGAAAATGGAGTATTGCAGCATTGGTTGTCTGGGCCTGGGGTGCTCTAACTATCTGCACTTGGGGACTTTTAGAGCACTGAGTAGGTGAGGAAAGGCATGCAGAAATTTGGATAATTGTGACACTAACAGTGCCAGCTTTCAGTGTAGTCTGGATTGTAGCAATGCAAGCATCTTGGTACTTGAGAAATCTTGAATCTAGAAGAGCGATACGAGAAGCAACTGGTAGTCCTTTCCTACCATGGAAGGTAAGATAAAGTCTATTATATGTTTTTATTATAGTTAAATATTAATATATATCACAAGAAATCTGTTTTCAAGGTAGTAACACTAGAAGAAAAGCACCTATACCTAAGAAGTGTTTTTTTAAGGGCTAAAACTCTTACAAGAAGATAAGAGTGAAGGCGCGAAGCGCTTTTAACAATTTATTTATTCGATGCCAAATAGTAAGGAAGCCATTAACATCATTTGATAAAAGCAGCACTTTCTCTCTCTTAAATTAGAAATGAAAGTCTCTCTTTATTTCTGTCTTGTAAGAGAAGGAATAGAGTAAGGCCTTCTAGAGGCTGCTGGGCGATTTGAGATTACTTAAACCTTAAAAGAAAGCCTTTTTTCGATAAAAGTCTATTGGGCGCGAGAGGCGCTCTAGACTGACGGAGGTGAACTAGCATAGATGTCTTTCCTTTGATTCCCTCTACGCTACGATCTTTTGACTGGAGTGAAGTCGTAACAAGGTCCAGTAGTATCCACCTTGCCTCACGAAAGGGATCAATTTAGGAAGTTTGAAAGAGAAGATAAGGCCTCAACTATTGGCCCTTAAGGCCGCTATTCCTGATCACTTTTTTGGTCTCCTGAAGTCGATACTAATACTGAGGGGGTCAGAGTAGCTGTCTCGTACTCTGGGAACAAATGTGATTCCCATTCGTTAAGATACTTGCCCCACCACTGAAGTCGATTGAGACTGATATTCGCATCTATGAGGACAAGCAAGGGAAGATAATAAAATTCTCACCTAAGGCCATCTGAGGCTGAATCCTTCCTATTCGGCAAGAGCCGGCTAGAAAGTCCTTTTCATTGCCTTCTCTTTTCACTCCACCCGCCCGAAATGACAGATCCGAAAATGGCGTCGTATGTGAAGATGCCCAGGCTCTTCCCTTATTGAGATGGTTCGCTCCTATGCTGACTGCACTTTTGTGCTTGCTTGCCCTAGCCCTAACTGGGAAAGGTGATGATTAATAGAATAGGCTCCGATCCTCTTAAGCCCAAGCCCTGTTCGTGGATAATCAAGAAAGCTCGCGCCTCGTTGATTCGATGTAGTAGTAGCTGGCCTAGTAGGAACTGGCTGCCATCGCCCGATCCGCTACTCTGATGAACTCTGATCGCTATGGTCGAAAAGAAGGCATGCTTTTGATCCAAGCCCTTTTTCTACACATCACTAGCTGTCAAGTCAATCTAGAATGTTCTCGCTCATCCCTCTCCTCTCCCTTACGGTCGAGATCTTTCAGAACCTCTCGCTTTGCTCGAGGTACTTCATACCCTCTCCCTCTGGTCGAGAACTTCATGCCTCTCCTTACGTCGAGCGACTCCGTACCTTTGCTATCAGCTCCATATCCTCGTCTTCATAATCAATACTGGAAAATTACATATAGAAAGAAAGAACATAATCGAATCGCAGTGCGTTCTACTCTTTCAAGTTTCCATTTTGCGATTGAGAAAGCGACAGGCCCAATGAGCTCTCCAATAGTGCCTCGAAATGAGGCCGGAGAGCCGGTCAACCTGAGATCGGCTAAGATCGAGATAGAAATGGTGATGAGATGGAAAGTTCACTTCTAGAAAGTGTTAAGTTATGGAATATTGAATTGGCTTATGACCAATGTTCATTCCCTTATTGACTTAAAGAACCGAGAATCAGAATCAAGGAATTGAATCTCATACCGATCCCTGGAACAGGACTACTGGGTAAGAAAATTCTTTTAAGAAGAATACATTCAGTTCGGAGATAGTCTATAGCAGCTGCTGTCACTCCCACGTTCCTTAGTTTCACACTAAGCTTTGAAGACGCTCGACTGAAAGGAGAGGAAAGAAGACAGCTGCTCGAGCGAAGCGAGAGGAATGAGATTGTTTGAATTCTTTCATACCTTAGACTGCTTTCAGTCGAGAGCTTCACGCCAGATGCGGATGAATTAGCTGCCCTTTCTTCTTTAGCCGGGCTGCCTTAAAAGGTCTGAATGTGAGAATGTGTATGATTACAAGCAAGCAAGTAAACTACCTTACTCGTCCAAGTAAGCGATCTCATTCCTCTCCCTACGGTCGAGTGATTTCATACCTTTATTTAACTCCAGATAGATTGCAACCTCCCTTCTTTCATAGACAGTGGAATATTGTTGGCAATAAGATCTGCAGCTTGTGATTGTCATACCTTACTCTAATCTAACATAACAAGGAATTTCATACCATCCTCTCCCTGAACTCAAACTCAGAACTCGAACTCAGCAGAAACCTTACTCTTTACTGCTTTCTCAAGCCTACGGGAGAGGATTGACACCGATAGGGAAGGGTTACGGTACCTCGACTGTTAGGGATAGGTATTCAATTGCTCGACTGTAAAGGAGAGGGTTGAAGCTCCTCTCCGGAATTCTTAATCTTGCCCTAGGGAGAGTGAAGTGACTTCCGGGGGAAGACACGAACGGAACTAATCATAAGAATGACAATTCAGAGTTCCTCATAAACTCCTTTTAAGTTATTGGAAACTTAGACACGAAATCCATATACTCACTAGGTGAGTCTGAATTCCTTTGCTCTTTCTTTGGTCTTTGCCCCCTGCCTACTTTCTTCGGATCGTTCTGACGATGCTTATTCTTTTCTTTTTGATATAACCTCGTCTCAAGGGCCGCCTGCATAGCAATCAATCGTCCTTGGCGCTTCCTACTCCATCGGCTAACACGAGTGCTCCATTCTCCTTGAATATATCTTTCATCATATGAAGAGATTTTTTATTCCTCTGAAATAGCTCTTCCGGTGCTAGAACTAGAATAGGCTATGCTTGGCGAGATCTCAGCTATCGGGCAAAGAATATCTCCAACTATTACAAATACCGGATTTGAGGTGACCACAGGTTGCTTAGGAGGGTCTATTTCAATGACACCATCATTTCATAACTTTTGGATCTGATCTTTAAGAACTCAACAATCTTCTATCGGATGATAAATAACCCGATGGAATTTGTAGTATTTGGGATCTCCTACTCGTCCCACCTCATCTGGTCTCTTAGGTTCGGGAAGCTCGATCAACCCTTGCTCTAATAAAGATGTGAAGAAATCTTCAACATCCTCATTTCGAAAGGTTAGTAGATCTTACTTGCTAGAGTCAGGTTAGTATATCTGACTTTAACAAGTCAGGAATATTCTTTTTCTTTTTGTTCTTTTAGGGTCTTAACATTCCCTTTACCTTTTTCTTTCTCCTTCTCTTTTCCTTTTGCCTGCGCTTTCAGCAATACAGGTGCTTTGTTTGTCTCCACCATTGCAATCGTAGCAGACGTTCCAGCCTTACCCTCTTCCTTCTTCCCTTTCTTTCTCAAAATCTGGGCTTCCGGATCATGTGCTTTTGAACATAGTTCTTCAAAAGTCTTGATTGTTTGAGAAGCCAAGATGTGAGACAACTCATATCTGAAGCAATTGATGCACATCTTAAGTTGTTGCGCTTCGAAGAACTCTTGCTCACAGGAGAGTTCCAGATTTATCCATATGGCGATAAAGTCATCAACAGACTCGTGTTGACGCTGCTTGGCTTCCGTAAATTCTGTCACGCCTACACAAAAGTGGGTACTGTAGAAGTGTTTGTGAAACCGAGCCACAAGACTATCTATCCCAATCAGGGATTAACCCAGGAGGCAGCTTGCTATATCATACAAAGGCATCTCCTTCGAGTGATTGCACAAATTGTCGAAGACATAATGCTCCATTCTTAGAGGTCTCCCCGCAACGGGAAAGAAAGTGTGCCAAGTCTTGCTCTGGGTTGCCCAAAGCGTTGAACATACAGAATTAAGGCATTAGATACCCAGGCGGAAATGGTACACTATCGATCCAAGCCGGATAGGGTTTACGATACCGATAAGATGGACGAGACACGTGGTGATGGAAATCTTGAACGTTCTTGAGAATGAAATCTCGCAGCTCCGTAATACTATTCGGCATTGTTTCATAACCCGGGTAATCTTTAGAAGCCGGATTTACCCCTTTAGTAGATCGTGAGCGGGTCTGGTGAAGTTTAGGGAATTGGCATCATAGGTGGTGGTGGCATTTGGGGTATACTACCCAAAAACGACGGAAGAGGTGCCCCCGTTGGTTGTTGGGTCTGACCAACCACTTGTTGAGCTTGGCCCGCCACTTGTTGGGCTTGATTGTTCACACCAACCATACGTGCCGTCAAATTGGCAACTGAAGCTTCTTTTTCTTCCAATCGCCTCTGCAGTTGTGCCAGCTCTTCCTCTATAGTGTTGTTAGCAGGTGTGGAGGAACAAAGTTTGATGTGGAGGCAGCATCAGCTGCTGCGACCATAACTGACACCGTTTTAGGAAGAAATTCGTCGGATACACTTCTCGGAGATGGAAGTGGAGTGATTTCAGGAGAGATAACCGGGGTAGAAGCCTCCGAGAAAGCTGATGAGGGGATTATCGGGAACTCCTCCTCAGCAAAAATCTTTAGAGAGATTCAAAGGGGTTTGGAGATCAGAGAGAGGGTCCGTAAGGAGAGAGAAAAAGTCCCTCTTGTGCCGGTAGTAGGGAAAGCAGCTGAGATAGAGAGAGCAGTTCTCCCTTAAAGTCCTTTATGGATTTCGAGTCGGGAATAGAGCAGTGGCTTAGATCCCCTGATCGAGTCATGGGGTTTGTTTTTCTCTCGTTCACGTTGATAGCCCGGGTTCCGTTCAAGCTGCTGCAAAAGAATTCGTCGAAGGGGTGGAACGAGCTTACCTTTTAGAGAAAGGGGAAAGGAAGTGTCTGAATGGCAGAAGGCCGGATTGGAAAGTGCGGTTCGCTTTCTATGGAGATATTACATCTCCCTGCCCCGCTCGCTACGTAAAGGAGGGTGGAGTGAAGCTTCCCTTGAACTGGCTAAAAGCCTAGAACTCTATCTGCCAATCACTCTATCTATTATCATTTCGTTCCAGAGCGCGATAGAGTGGTTTTATTCACATTGGATTCTATCCAAGTACCCCTCAGATAGAGAGTAAGAACAGCGCTTTACGAGCCCATGTCTTTTATAAAATCTTTCGTGGTTAGGCTCAATGGAATGGAGGAAGATTGAGGAGGTCAGAGACCCAACCATTGCATTGAGGTTCTACGTTCCACTCTTGTACAGTAAGGATTGCATCCCCCTTCCCTTTCCTTTATGAATTGACCTATATATAGGACAACCGCCTTCGTGATTCAATAAGTTTCGTTCCAGGGCGCTTAGAAAAAGAAAACGCATTTCTTTTCCTTGTAGTACTACGGGCTTGCAACAGCTTCTTCTTCTTCTCTGTATGGAAACTTGCTTCCCCGCGGGGTTTGAGCTAACCGTGACGGATGGAGAAAGTCAGTCGTCTTTGCCCCTCGGGTTATGGGTTCAAGTGGGCGCTTCATCTTCGGATATAGCAGATTGCTAGCTAAATGGAAGGTTTCGTGTTTAGGGGTTAAGCACTTAAAGGAATAGCCGGGTAGTGAGATAGCAAGGAGTAGAATACCAGTCTGACGGGAGACCCGGGGGACCTTCCCGCCCGCTAACCGTGCCACTAGCCTTTACACAGCTGATTAGCCTCTTGGCTGGGCTCCTTCGTTTCTGTTCCCCACCCGGTTCGTACCTGCCTGTGTACTCCCCTCCCGGGGTCATAGCTCTTGATGGCCGGGGAATGGATTAAATGGTTCTAGTTCCGCCTCCAGGGCTTCTGTTAGAGGCTAGCCAGCAGATGGAGAAATGGATAGATATGGAGATGCAGAGTCAGAAGGCTTAGCTTATTGCTTTGAACCTTCGCTTCCACCGGCTTCGAGGCGGAAGAACTCGCCCAGATCCAGTAGTTGCTCCTAATTGCAGGTGATATGCTTCCACAGGTGTTAGAGGAGATGAATAGCTTGCCCTTCGAGGCAACGCCAGCGGTAGAGGGAGAAGTAAAGCAATTAGATCCAGTGGCCTTAGATGGATGCCTTTCGACTGGAAAAGTTGATATACCTCGCCCGCCTTACGAAGACTTTCTAGAATATAATACTAAGGCACCCATATTCACAAACAACTATGTTGTAGTCATGCATGAAGCTGTTTTGACTATAGAACAGAGGATGGAGTAACAATAACATAGAGAAGAGCTGCGCTCTACAGACAAAGTCACCAGGGAACGAACAGAGGGAAGGCTCCTCAATAAAAAAACCGCAGGGTGCCAGTATAGCTGGGGACTCCTCCAATATTTCAGATTTCCATAGATTGACGGTCTTTGCACAAGTTCCCTTTTTCTCAGAAGCAGAAGGCTCGAGAGACCAGTGGTCGAATAAAGGCAACGAAACGGATAAGACTGACTCCATGAAGATGAAGTAGTACGTCTGTCTACGGTGAAAAAGGCTTGGACCATCGATCAATTAGAGAGTTACGTACCCTAAAACTCCACCAGCTTAGAATTAGAACGGCTGGACTCCTTCGACCGATCCTGGATCTGGTCTGACCTTTCTAGCCACCGCTCACATAGCATAGGGGACCAGCCCAGCCCCATAGAAAGCACTCGCAAGAAGGAATGACTGCTATTCTAATATAAGACTTGCTGCTCCGACGAGATACCATTCACTGTTGGTCAAGAAGGATTCTACCCGCTCAAGACCAACTACCCAGCAACGAGATGTTCTTGAGACAAGTGAATGCACCCGGTACTCGCCTTAACCGAGGCTATTGCCTTCTTTGGTCGACTCTCTTTTCCCCTGCCATCTAAGTCTATTCTCTTTCTTCGCTCACAGGAAGTTGACTTGCTTGTGAATAGCCTTAGCGACTTTACTAATCAGGGTCACTTCACTGTCCTACTGGCAAGATAGATTAAGACTTAATATTCCAACCTCTTTTTCTTCACTCTCTGTAAGAGGTATAGAAGAGTTGACCTTTACTAAACAAGCTAGGGATTCATGACTAGCTAACAAACCTCTCCCTATGGTCGAGGTACAAGTAACCTCCGTACCTTACTTAGTCTTTACTTTTTAACTAGATAGAAGGAGAGGGGATAGTCTCCCGCAGGTATGAAATCACTTGAGTGGCTACCTTTGCCTGATTTCATTCCATTCTCTATTTCAGGAGCGATAGCAGCTGAAGCTTTAGGCTACTTGTACCTCTCCTTGGCAGTCGAGTATTGTAAGTAAGCGCACAAGCAGTTAGAATTTCATCCCCAAAGTCCCTCTTCTCCTTACCAGTTACCAGTCGAGCGTGAACTTACTCGACGTTAGGAGAGGTATGAAATTCTCGACCGCTAGGGAGAGGGTTTAGAACAGCTCAGTTTGTTGCTTTTTTGGTCCCTTCCCCTACTATCTATAAGGCCTAGGGTTCAATAAGATTGATTGCAATTGGAATCGAAGTCATGTCACTATTTAATATTGATTGAATCAAGGGCGAGCTCACAAAACAAAATAGCTATTTCTTCTTTAGCCGGGCTGCCTTTTCTAGACCTCATTAGGGAGAGGGAATAGTTTGAGTTTTCTTTATTTCCCGGAAAGAAGAAAGCAGGAACGGAGAAAGCTCGAGCTTTGCGAAGAGGGTTGTTTGGCTTAGTAATCAATTCCTTAGTGCTTGCTTGGGCTAAGGTTTGAAGACCAAAGGGAAGAGGTAACTATGTAGGCTCGACTTACCGGTAATCTTTCTCTTTCTTTCCTTCCTTCTCCCGGGCGTATCTATCGATACTGGTACAGTGTCTTTCGCTTTCTTAGCACTTCTGTCTGTCTTAGCTTAGCTTAGTTCCATAGCCTAACTATGGGTCTCGGTCTCAACACGCTTTTCTTCTCCTCTGACTGAAGCAAGCAAACAATTGAATTGAATTGAAATTGCGTAAATAGATTCGGATTCTGTGCCTTTAACTCATGTTCATTAACCTGATCGTGCATTCACTAGCCTAGGGGAAAAGATAGAGTGATCTCATCTCGCATAAGTCGAATTGCGTAAGTGATCACTAAACGTCTTTAGCGCTTTAGTTTGATTGCAGCATCCCTTTGATTGCTGGAGAGCGGCGCGAACAGATATTCAATTCAGTAATCCGTTTTTAGATTGGAGGGGGACTAGCCCAGCGGGGTCAAATTCAACCCTACGGCCTTAGACGGGCCAACGAATTTAATTTAATAGTGGCTCGAACTCAAAGGTTGGCTGAGACGGGATAGGCAACGGGGCTGGCAAGGTTGGTTGGGTCAGAAGAAAATATGCTTTAGCTGTAAGCTGCTGCCCTATCAGATCAGAGGGAAGGGAATTCCTTTTTTCTCGTTCGTCCACTGCCACCAGCAAAGCAAATAAATCCTCTGCTTCTGAATCACGGGATCGCGAAAGAAAAGAAAGGACTTCGGAGCCGAAGCCCCTTGTAAGAAAAGCGTAGCGAACCCGGCATTGAGTATTTTTTCACTTCACTATGCTAACGCTAACGGTCGGTCAATCTCTGATGGAAGGAGCTCCCCGGCCAGTCCCCCGCCCCGCGCAAGGACTCTAAGGCGTAACCTATAGCCGGCACTGCCTGCCAATGAATGTTCTCTCAGACAGACCTAGCAGCGTGCCCACTGACGTACTATCGAACTCCCTTAACTGGGTTGGGTCCCATCCCGCATCAGAGGTTTCCCTTTTGACGCCTAGTAGCTCAATCCTTGCAGAGAATCAAAGAAAATCCAATTCAAATTGCGTAAGTGATCACTAAACCTTCGTTTGCTCTAACGCTATTCCCTTTTCTTGCTGGGAGAGGCCAACGACTAATAGTTGCCTTAGGAAAGCAACCTATCTTATAGCGCCTTATTAGTATCGCGTCTAGGTGGGGCGGGCCCCATTTGGATGAGTCCCTTCCCCTGTCTCTATAAGGCTGTAAGGAATAGAAGAGTTTACTATGAAATAGATATGAAATCTTATCTATGAAATAGAATATATTAGATATGAAATAATGCGATACTTGTTCTAATAGATTCAATATGAAATACTTGATTCTATTATTCTCTCTATTCCAGAAACGGGAAGTTAGAAGCTCGAGCTAAGCTTTCTTTCCTCTATATGTATGTGCTACTTGGCAGATCTTCAAACCTGACTTCTTATACGGCTGAGGGGGAACTTTTTTCAGATCGCGGAGCCTATGCGAAGAAAGCGGGGTAGAGGAATTGGTCAACTCATCAGGCTCATGACCTGAAGATTGCAGGTTCAAATCCTGTCCCCGCCTGAGGCCGTAGTCAGCCTCAATCTTTCTGATTCGTAAGTAAGTCAGTGAGTGCTTTCCTTTTCCCATGTCTTTTTTGGTTAACAACCAGCAACCACATATATAGTCAAAACACTAGTCCTACAGGCTTGACGGAGTTCAGTCTGTCTGGACGGAAGAATGAAATGAGGAATGTTATGAACGATTTGTTTACCTTTTTCTCGTCATTCCATCTCCATCCGAGTTTCATATTTGTGCTGGGGTGTCTCGCGGGGTTTTTCATAAATCGTAGCTGGAAACACCATTTCACCTTACTTCGGGTAATTATGGACCACAACATAAAATTGGGGTACCCGATGGAAGGTGGATACGGTTGGAATGGAATTTGGGTAAGACCCCTTTTTCCTCCAGCTCCCGCAGACCCCCCTAAGAAGGCACCGGACACCGCTCCGGGGTCGAAGTAAGATCCTTGCGTTGACCCTTTCCTGAACCAGAACCATGGGGGTAGGAAAACAAAGGACATAAAAATGAATGTCCTCTCAATAACAATAAAAAAATGAGGGTTTTCCGGACGCGCGGGAGTTTGCTTGTTGGGAGATGAGTGAAAAGCCAGGATGGCTTGGTAAGCAAGCAATCAGTTAAATGTAGGGAGTGTGGGTGGGTGCTTATTCAATACAACCGGTGAGCCGCTTTCCGCTTGAAGTGAGGAGACGGGAGCTAGCGAGCTTCAGGTTGTCTCTCGACCAGACAGAGGATCGAGAGGGAGTCCAGAGAGAGGGCCCTTTGAGGCGGCTTGGCCTTGTCACGCAGATGTAGTAAGGAGGTTCCTTAATCCTTACGAACTGCGATATCAAAGCAACTCTATTGTGGGAACATTAGGCTTGATCAAAGCCGTGCCAGTTCGAGTCTGGCGAGTTGCAGAAAAAATAGAGAAGAAAAAGAAGATTCAAAATTGCGTTGCGTATAGAGAGATGAGCTGATAGAAAGTGTTCTTTTATGCTATTCGACTTCTACGAGATGGGATCAGGATATCACTCTATCTTTTCCCTAAGCTGTTGGTTGCCCGAAGGTCTTCCCCGGCAAGATAGGTGGACTTTCCTTATCTTGTTGGAGCTAGTACAGGATTCACTCGCTGAGTCTCTTTGCATCCATGGCTGAATGGTTAAAGGGCCCAACCTAAGAAAGAGGCTAATTCGTAGGTTCGATTCCTGCTGGATGCACGCCAATGGGACCCTCCAATAAGTCTATTGGAATTGGCTCTGTATCAATGGAATCTCATCATCCATTAGGCGAATTATACTACTAAGTGATTCTTTTGGTGAAGGCGAAAGCCCCTACCCTAGGAGGATAGCCATGTTTATATAAAATTCTCAAGGATGAAATGAGAACCAGAGGGCCAAACTTTAGCATTCTCCGCATTTCAAGTGTTCTTCTCGGAAACCTACTCCTTTAATGAATTAGGTACGGGGGGCAAAAACCATAAGAATGGGGTTGGGTGGTTCCGGCTTAACGCTTGCCGCTGGGGGGCGAGGGAGGAATGTAATGACTCTAAACCTTCCATCATTCGGGTCGCCCGTCACGATGCTTACTCCTTCTCGTGACCTGACCTTACTCTTTCACTGTTCCGAAAGAGCCGGTCTTTGAGTATTGAATATATGGATGTGGACATGTCACGGAGTCGGGTGGATCCTCCTGGTCGTTCCGGTAGATCCGGTGGTGGGGTTGGAAGATTTTTACTTTTTCTTTTGCGGACTCTGCTCAATCAAAACCTGGGCACCCATTAAGATAAGATCTAGACGAATTAGGCGGATAGGCGGTCGGAAAGATTAGTGCTGATCGACAGAGTTATCCGAAAGCGAAAAGAAAAAAGAAGGAGAAAGCTCGAGTCCCTACGACGCTACCTCCTCCCCTCTCCCCCGCAGAGAGGTGAAATCTGAGACAAGAGCAGAACATAATTTTTCCTTTATTATTGATCTTGTATATCAAGATATTAAGTATGAAAGGGATCCCCTAATGCCCATATTAGCGAAATCTGACTCAATGGGAACTTCACTCAAAGCTGTGGAAGGGTATGCCCCAGAATAGTGCTTTCGGCTAGAACATCATTAACGAAAGAGCGATCTATGCTTTAGGAGAAAGTAAACTCTTTTGATTACCATATTCCCATGATTCCATAATCATAATACAGGAACATCCAGTAGATCTCATGATTCTGCAGCCTAGAAGTAAATAATTTAGTTATTCAATTATTTCGGGGAGGCTGGCCACAGCCCTAGCTGTCATAGATTGTCGCTCCAGACAAATGCAAATCTTTAATGGAATCCACTCATTCACCTCTGGTTTTTGTTCGGGATCAGAAGCGTCAATATGGGCATGCGTGTCTCTGCCGCTTTCTTCCGGTATAGAGAAAGACAGGGGACACACGAAACAAGATAACTATTCGCTACCAAAAGTCTTCCCCGTCTCCTGAATCAAGAGAGGATCACATAACATTATGAAATGATCCTACGGCAATTATGCCAACCCGAAACCATACTCAGAAAGAGATTCATCCTACAGCGCTAAAGTGCCATCGCCCGCCAGAGATAGACTCCAGGAATGATTCAAGAGTTCGGACTTGTTTAGTATTGAATTGGAATCAAGACAAAAATGCTTCTTCTATAGAAGAGGTTCGGTGGGAGGATTAACCAAGACGAATTTCTAATTTCATTACCACCAGCAAGACCACTAACTAGCAGCGAAAGGTGGAATAGCAAGCGCTACGCCCCTTATTATTCTATTTTTATTGATTCGAGAAAACCTTGGATTTTCAATTGAACCCGCTTACGGACTTGAGTTGCTACAACTGGAAAAAGGGAGCACAGGTTTGCTTCTCTGAAGCCTAGAATCGTCCTCTTGCGCCATTACAACTTCAAGAAAGAAGGCCCCCTTGCACTAATTAATACGAAATATTTTAAGAGAAGAAAAGGTCAGGGAAGGTTCCGAGAAAGACAAATCCAATCAAGATGAATCTCAGAGGGGTAGGGGAGACAGGTAAGTCTTGGATTTGAAGCTATCTCATTCATAGGCGGTCAAGTGACCGCTATACATAGTCTCATTACTCTGGGTAAATGGGGCACCAGTCGGTGTGTGCAGCCACTTAATGAGGAGGAATATGTTACCAGAAAAGCGCTTTAGTCACCGATTCTTCAGTAAGTTCGCCCTTTTCATATTCGATTTATAGTTGAAGAAGAATCGCCCGTTCGTTGGCACGTCTATTCTATACGGGGTCGCTATTGCCCATAAGGAGTGGAAGAGAGACAGAGTTCAGGTAAAATCTCCTCTTCCCGGGTTGTTGTTCAGTCTTTTGGTATGCGGCAGTTGTTTCGGCACCTCTCACTTCTTCTCCGTAGGTAGCTAGCAGTTCTTCTTTTATTACAATAATATATTCACTATATAGATTTTACTTTATTTAATCGAATGCCGTGGACCAGCCTCGCATGTCTAAGCAGGGTCTGCACTACTACTGTCAACAGGAGGAGGCGCAGATGAATTGCCAGTGTTAAGCATATAGACGAGTTCATCGATATTCACTCTATGACCAGAATTGCTTAGGGCACGAGCTGGGCTCGAACCAGCACTTTCCAGATCCGGTAAGTCGAAGAGCACCCGAGATTGATTATATATAATAATATAAACCTCCCTACCGAGGGTTTGTACAAAAAACAAAAAGAAATCGAGAATATCTTAAGAAAGATGTGAGACTGCCTTTAGGAATTTCATCAATTGTGAGGGGAGGGATTGAATCTGCTATGAATGCTAACTCCGAAGCAACAATTGCGTTAGTGGTGGGTATGTTTGGTCAGTTAGCTGTTGACTAGCGCCCCTGCAGGTAGCGCTTCGGGGAGCTCTTACCCATCCCAAAGTTCACGGGTTATGACCGGACATAAAAGAAGGTTTAGGTTTCCAGTTTTCCTAATCCGAGTGCTAGCTCGTGCAATCAATATCTCCTCACTCCCATGCGCTACGAGCTGCCGTAAGCCTTGTTG
Organism: Erythrophleum ivorense; assembly: GCA_026724425.1. Classification (NCBI taxonomy): domain Eukaryota; kingdom Viridiplantae; phylum Streptophyta; class Magnoliopsida; order Fabales; family Fabaceae; genus Erythrophleum; species Erythrophleum ivorense. The sequence goes on along the minus strand of JAIUCV010002765.1, from coordinate 16,745 downwards.
CACGAGTACTGTATCACAAGTACACTACCGAGTACCACGAGTACACTAAAGGAACTACAAGCAGAAATCAATAGTCGACTTAAATTAATATATTGCGTAAGAGAAAGAGATTGATAGTCAGTCTCTTGAGCGGCCGAGAATCTTATGTCAAAAGGACCAACGAGGATGAAGGAGGAGCAGGAGGAGGAGTAGGAGCTAGCTTTAGTAGGGGCGGAATCGAAGCGAAGAAATTCTGAGTTCATGCCACGACGATCTATATGGAAGGGCAGTTTTGTTGATGCATTCCTGTTGAGAATGAAGAAGAAGACAGACCCTCTTTTGAACAGGAAAATTTGGTCACGTAGATCTTCTATTTTGCCGAAATTCGTTAATTGCTCCGTACGAATTTACAATGGAAAAAGTCCTGTTCGTTGTAAGATCACTGAAGGAAAAGTTGGTCATAAATTTGGAGAGTTTGCTTCTACACGGAAACGAAGACTTTCGAGAACAAATATTAAAGCGGGAAGAAAAAAGGAGAAAAAGTAAAAATAAGGCGCATATGGCACGAAAAGGAAATCCGATTTCGGTAAGACTCGATCTGAATCGTAGTTCAGATTCAAGTCGGTTCAGTGAGGGCGACCGCGAAAGTCACCGAATGCTCTTTGTTCTCTCTTGTACTCGGCTTTGATTTGAGTCTGATTTGGCTCAAACTGAAATCCATGCTCCTGGGGAGATCGTTCCGCTTCCTCTTTAGTCGGCTTCTTGGTTGGGAGTGGGTCGCAAGTCCATTTCTCATTCTTGTTTTTTGGTTTTGCTCTCATTTCTGGGGGGGGGAGAGCTTCAGCATGATGATGGCCCCATCCGGAGGGGAGGGTGGAAGCGGCGCCGGTCCCTCGCAGCGCCGGGGGCATATCGATCTCACCCTTCCCCCTGGCTCCGGGGACGAGCTCTCCGACCTTGTCGCGGAGCTCGATCAAGCGGAGAGGGAGATTCGCCGCTTGAGTGAATCCCGGATCGAATCCACAGAAGATCTTGAGGCCAGACAACAAATATTAGCGCGCCTCAAGACGTTTCTTGACGAAGTCGACAGCCGGTTGGAGCAAGCCCGAGAAATAGATCGGGTTCGTGACAACGAACGTGCTCGACTACGGGAGGAGCTTGATGCCCAAATGGCACCTTTTATTCAGAGAATTCAGGCGGCCGAGCTCGCAGCTGAAAGGCGGGCGAAAGCCGTCGAAGTTCCAACGTTGCTTAGTCAACAAATCCAGGCCCAAGAACAATATTTAAAACTGTGGGACGAGGTGCGCAGCGAGAAGAAATAAGGGTCGAAGTTTAGACCGCTCACAGTAGTTCTACCTAATAGAAAAGATCATCAGAGAGGAGACAACCCATTTATGATTCCAGCCGAGAAGACTAGTAAAAGGAAGAATCAAGAATGTCATATATTTCAGGAGCTAGATCAGTTGCCGATGAACAATGCCTCAAAAAAAAATTGATGGAATTGGACCGCCATTCAGGTTCGTTATCGATTAGGTATCAGTGGGAAGATAAAGATAAAAGAGTTAACTAAGTATCAGATCGACCAAATTGAACAAATGATAGGTCAAGATCATGTTGTTCATTGGGAATTGAAGAGGGGAGAACGAGCAGACATCGAACGATTCATTTCTATTTCTTGTTATCGTGGAATTCGTCATCAAGATGGATCGCCCTTACGCGGTCAACGAACTCATACTAATGCTAGGACTTGTGCGAATTCGGAAATGAAAGAAGTCTACCGAAAGCCCTTGGTACTTGTCTGATCAATCACACTAATAGCTTCAATAGTTCACTGAAATTTTTTTTCTTTTGGTATTTCACCGGTTACTAATCCAGTATACGTATAGTAGGCCTCCTTCGCCACTCCACTAGTGGCTCGGCTTGGTCTCGCTCCCTTCGCCCGCCTATCGTATCGACTCGGCTTCGTCCTAGAAGCTACTGCTTCCGCCTCTCTAGGCTTCGCTATCGCTCATGACTGGTATATGGATCTCTCTATGTAGTGGTCGGCCTTCTAGAAGCTTCGCCAGAAGCGACTAGTCGCTTCCCGAATGCCTCCTTCCTTGCCGCCAACGCACGATACTAGGAGAGTAAGCCCTAAAGGCCTTGCTTGCATTCTAGAAACGGTAGCTTTCTTTCGCGCCCTTCCTGCCTGCTGAAATTGATGTGAATGATCGTGTCTTCAAATCCTATTCAGTCTGATTAGATATGTCACTGAAACAATCCGTTCTGTCTCTGTTTTATTTTCGGGTTCGGTCAGGAGGGACAAAAGAGAGATGCTTTCTATCAGTCAAAAGCGGATACCGCCCCCCCTCATGCTCCCACGGTCCGCTTGCCGAGGAATAGAAAGGGAGGACCGGGGGCAAGAGCAAGTTGGGTTGGGGTATAGAGCCGTAAGCGCGGTGGGGGGGTGACAGAGGACGTGCTCGTACGGTTCAAAGAAGGGTATGATCAACTCGTTGATTGTTGGGAACTTTCACTCCTCTATATTCGAAATATGCCTTTCTAGGAGCATTACGATCTGCAGCTCAAATGGTCTCTTATGAAGTCTCTATTGGTCTTATTCTTATTGTGCGCCTTGTGAGCGCGTTTGGATCCGCGAAGGCAATCGCTCGGATGTTCCCCTAACCCAACCCGGGAACGGACCGGAGGGAACCGCAGCATGGGGAATGTCCGCGTCTCGTCGCAAGGCTCATTTTTTGTTTTGGGTCATAGGGCGGGCGGCTTTATCTGATCAAGGGCCGGGGCACAAGGGTCCTGGTACTATCCAGGTGCGAAGAACCCCGGAGGTGACTGCAATGAGCAGAAATCTCACTCACCGGCCTAAACGACGAGCAAACACTCGAACGTGAGAGCAAGGGATCACCTAACGAATGGACGAGCTCCAAGGAGGGAGGAAAGAGGAAGGCAAGAACCATGCTTTCAGAGAAGTGGCGGTCCGAATCTTATCTGAACTGCGAGAATAACTGACTAAGCCATGCCATAAGGGTCATTCTCCAAACGGGACGGGGCCAAGCCTTTAGGTTGTTTAAGTAGGTTGGGTGACAGATCGGCCATAGGAGTACTCCGGGATATAAACCAGGGCAACCAATGTCGAGCATACGACGATGCCGCCCGTTTTCATTTCGTGGAAGTCCCCGGCAGAGGAAAGGGCTGTAGGTGATGGCGCGTTCTGCTTCTTATCTAGAGAGGGGCGCTGAAATCGTTCCTATTGGGTCGTGCAGCTGGTATAGATGAATAAAGGCGGGCCGCTTGAACGGGACCTATTATCTTAATAGGCGGCAAAGCTGAATAGGAAAGGGGCCGAGCTGACTGATGAGTGCCTTTTTAGCCTTTAAAAAAAGGGCTCTCATGTGAAGCTAACATGGCTGGCTACATACAAGTATAGCCAAATCAAGATGAGACGTGACGGACGGTCAGAGGCCGCAGCGGGACTCTCATAGGAAAGCCCGCCCCCGCTAGCTAACATAGAAATATATTCCCGGATAGCAAAAGTCTCTATGTGAATCTCTTCCCGACCAGGCCAGGCCGAATCGGGCCACCACTTGGGATGGGAATGGCTCAGCCCATATGCATCATTTGATGAAAGCACTCCAGTCCAGTCGCTTCCTCGAAGTGGCTTGTCAACCACGCTTTCCCTCCCTCAAAACAATGCTCCTCACCAACCTTAACGGCCTTGGGTTGGGGCAAGACAGCAATGAGTAGTTCGCTCCAGGACCCCACCCCCGCGAGAGCAGGATGCCGGCCGAGATGGAGCTGGGAGCCAACCTAGACTTTCCTGGGGCTTGCCTTGCCCCAACATCTAAATAAAATGCGGGCGCCGAAAAGGAACCAGCCCAGCCTCTTCAAGAAAGCTTTGCTTGGTAGGCGCTGCCTATTCACTCGGACAATGCTCTAAACACGAAAGTGTGACCTTCTCCCATGCTGAGTCACAGGCAGCGCCTCGGAAAGCGCGGACGAGCCACATGCAGGGAAACTTGCACGTGTGGTTCTGGCCGGGGACCCCGGTATACTGTACTAATATGTGTAGGTCCCCGTAATTCGAGTGAGATTGTCATGGCGCAAAAGCAGATATGGTCCGGTATTCCCTTGTTCCCTGTATTGGTTATGTTCTTCATTTCTTGTCTAGCAGAAACTAATCGAGCTCCGTTTGATCTCCCAGAAGCGGAAGCTGAATCAGTTGCAGGCTATAATGTAGAATATGCGCGGGATGCGATCCTTAATAGTCCACTGTTGGCGGAAGCCAATGTCCCGGGGTCCCGGGGACTCATTCTGACTGAAACAAGGGGTGGGTCTTTACCAACTTTAAAATCGAAGATTTTAGGTAAGCCAAAAAACGTGAGCAACAAGCAACGGATTTAGCGCACTAGCTCTCAAGCCCTCTCCTTACGTCGAGCAGCTCCGCACGTTGTGCGTTAGCCGCACAGTAGTTTGATTGCTCCCCTACGCGAGCCTTATTGAAAAGGCCCCTTACTATAGAACAAAGCAAGGGATTGAGCTTTAGAAAGCCGTTGCTTGTTTAGCACAAGCACTAAGTAAGAAACCCACCTTATTGAAAACTCAAGTAAAGCCTTAATATATATGTATTCTATTAATGCGCTCAAGCATGCGAAGAAAGCAACAAGCGTTCAAGCCCTCTCCTTACGTCGAGCTGCTCCGCTCCTTTCTATGTTATTAGTAAAGAGCTTTTCTTGCTTGTTTAGTAAAGTCACGCTTTTCATTTTTATAGGAGTAGGTGCTTGCTGGGGCAGGGCACTCTTCATTCGAAACTAATGAATGTCGGGTCGGGGGTTTCTGCCTTGTTATCAAAAAGGGAGTTGGGTAAAGCAAACTCCCTCCTTGGACGAGCACGGGGCTTAGTCAAGTAGAACCGGGTTGCGCTGCTTGATGCTCCGATCGAAAACAAATCAGTGGGGCCATGCCGGTACGACTGAATATGCGTTAAAAAGGTCAATCCCTCCCCTACGACACCAAAAAAAACCGGGCCGAACTTCTAACAGCCCGCCCGCTTCCATAGAACAATATCGCGGCAACGTAGACCTAAGTGGTCATATTGGATCTTTGGGAACCATCACAAGTACGGCCGGCCTATATTTAAACGAGAATGCCGTGTCGTCCAGCGGAGCCTAGAAGAAGGTGACTCGCGCAGACAGCTGACTTCTTTTCAATAGAAAGGAATAGCCAAACCAACCCAGCTGGCTGGTCAATCTCAGAGATCTTATCGGCCGGCAAACCGGAGACGGACGACCACGGTCCCGACCTTACCAGCACCGGAGGTGTACTAATCAATGAACCCCCGAAACCTACTTTCTTTTCTGACAAAATCAACCCCGGTCACGACATGTTGTTGATATTGATTGAGTTTGAGGGACTTTCGCTGACTAAATCCATCCATAAACCTAGACCCCGGTAACCTTCGTAACCAAAGCGTCAAGACAACAAAGGTCACCTTTGGATTCTTAAGTAGGGGGCAAAGAGGAGCACGTAGGAATGCCGACCACTACATAAGCCACTGGTGGCTGAGAGAAAGCGAGCAGCACCTTGTATAGGTTGGGCGGAGCTTGAAGAAGCGAGCCCCTATCAGAGAAAGCCATTGCGCGCTAGCCTAGCTAGCTAGCGTTTTTCAGCTGGCTGTTATGTTAGTTGTAGCGCGCCTTCCCTCCTTATCTCACTTCGGAAAGATTTCGCAGTATTTTCTTATGATGACCTGGTCGAGAGAGTACGATACATCGGTGTAAAAGATTGAGTGGGATCTGTGAGGTTGGTTATAGTAAGGCCTGGCCGGAAAGTGTTCTTGCCTCTATCATTAGCTCGGGTAATCGCCGTTTCTGGTGTTTCAGTCACCTTTCCATGGCTCCCTTAATTATGTGCTAGGAATTTCCCTATTGAGTAATGGGAAGCGGGCTAGTCCCCGAAAATGCTCGTTCTTTTGTCGTTGGGGTGTTAATTAAAAAGCCAGGGCCAAAATAGCCCAAGGCCCGCAGACGTAGGAAGGCTTTTCTCGCCTTCCGAACTGCGTCACCAAAAGCGACTCCGAATGACGGAACTACAGGGGCGTGATTCCGATTCCGAGGTGGAACCGGATATGTAGGCAAGTCTTTTCCAAGAAAGAATAAAAGGCAGAAGAATTGGGTTTCACACCCAGAAAAAGAAAAAGATTTACCTACCCGCTTTCGTGCCTAAAATCCCGACTTTAAAAAGCGTGATAACTGGGTTGGCTTTCAAAGAGAGAGACTCTCACTGGATTGCTTGCTCAGTTCCTCAATCAAACTGCTTTCCCATTTTACTTCCTGACATTTTCAAGAGTCCGTCCTGCTTACCCGCTTCAACTTCAAAGAGGATTTCTCACGGGATTGGTGTAACTGTCTTTCTCCCACTCGATGGATTGCTCCTATTGACCTAGCTGTCTTACTCGCTGTCTAGCCCGCTCTCCCTTACTTTATTTTTTATCCCTAGCTTTAAGGAGGGAGAGGCTGACCCCTAAAACTAGATGGCAGAAGTGGATGGACTTTGCACTATAACTTCCTCAATGGCTTCCACTTCATCCCTTTTGCCGCAAAGACAGAAGGCATGAAGGGGGCTGGCCTTAACCTACTTGCTTGATTTTCTCCCAATGGTACTCTAGATCTAAGGTACCTACCAGGCCGAAAGGAAAGCAACGAAAACTGCATCGAAAGCATTAGGATAAGCAGCGACAAGGACTGAAACTAGAGGAGCTTAAGAATATAAAGAAATGAATTCAGCAATGAAAGGGAATGGAACTCTAAAAAGCATTCCTAGGAAACTTCGAAGAGTCCTGCTATCCGCTATCAATAGCTTTAGACCCTCTAGATACTAGAATCTTTGAAAAGGAAAGCACTCAAAATGGGGAATGAAATAACTGAGACTGACTCTTTATAGAAAGAGAGATTTACAAACTCAATCTCCATCTTACCTGCTTTTCAATATCTATCTTACCTTCTTCCCTAAGAGACTTCAAGGCCTAAAAGAAAAATAAAAAGAGATTTCATTCCTTACTCTAACAAGTAAGTGATAAAAACCTTGAAAACAGAAGGCATATTATATCATTGCTATCCGAAAAGGAGGAGGTAACAATAGCATTAGCCGTAGCTGTCACTGGTCTTTCTATCTTTCTTTCTTTTGTTTGCAGGAAAAATCATTCAAAATCCCGTTAAAGACAAGTTCCCGCCTGCGCGAGGGCCTTACTCCTCAGATGTCCTAAAAAGGAGGGCTCTTGAAGGCTGATCTTTGGGCAGCCTATGAATTCATCTCAACCCTATCTACGTCACATTCAAGGTCGATTAATTGGCTTATTTGAATGCCGAAAAACCGACTTTTCGATGCTTGAAGTATGGTGACACTAAACTAAAGCGTTCATAAAACGAATAATTGATCGATCGTAGATTTTAGTTTCCGCGTAAGCCCTAGTTACTCACCTTCCTCTCTTTCCTTGCCTAGAAGTCTTCGGCAGGCTTTCCATCTTAATAAATCCACACTCAAATTATGACACCTAAAACGCTTTGAAAATTCAGCACCACCAGAATCGGAGACAAGAGACTTAGGTATAGAAATATCTACACCAAGATCTGTCACGACCTGATGATATACGGACGCAACCTTCCTATCAGCGATACATATGTCATCGCCTAGGATAGCGTACCTGTCAAAATATCTGCCCGGATACACCTTCTCTGCACAATACTGAAGCACTAAATGGTGACTCAGTTTGGGTTAGCTACTTCCCTCAGTGGGGATAAGGAATTTCAGAAAAGAAAACGTAAAAAGCAAGATAAGAGGAATCAGTCTATTCTTTGCTTTGGGACTGAACAAATATTAATATTAAAGCTAAGCGAGGCGAGTCCTAAAAGTAAAATAAAACTCTTAAGATTGAGTGAAGTGACCCCCATATTAGTAGGGGACTAATGGGGCACGAACGAGAAAAACAGTCTTAATTAACCCCGGAGGAGAGTGAAGGGACCAAACAAGCACCGGAGTGAGCGCAACAAGCAACGGCCAGAGCGCACGTTAGCGAAACGGCTTGATAGCGTTAAATCATTCCCTCTGCTCTTGGGGAAGTTTCCCCGATAACGGAATAGGCTTTAGCTGTAGGACAGTGAAGAGGTAGGCTTTCAGACCTCTCCTTTCAGTCGAGTAAGTAAAATCTCATTGCTATGAGGTATGAAAGAGCTCGGGCTGGGCTGCTGTCTTAGCTTAGCTCCTCTCGCTATAGGATTTCTTTAAATAGTGACATGACTTCTCTTCCTTAGCTTAGCAGCTAAGTAATAAAAACCAAAGCTTACGCTTGCTATTCAAAAGCTGTAAGAAGATAGCTTACGCTTGCTATTCTCTTCATTGCATGTATTGGAGGGAAGGGCGTATCAGCTCCCGGTGGAAAAATCCCTCTATTCCTTGGCAGGAATAGAGTACATACTCTTTTGTCGACCTTACTCGGGCGAATTCGGTGCTATCGTCTGTCTATAAATAGTGGATCATGGCGAAATTAACAGCATCAAAGCATTCAAACGAAGAAGGACCTCCTGAGATGGGAGGCGGCGTAGAAGGTTTCATATGGTTTTTGTGCCCTTCCTTCCTCTCCCGTGGTTGAGAACCCTTGCCTGAAACTAGGGTCTCTTGACCACCTCTTCTACCACGAGCGTGATCTAGAAGTTAAAGAGGGTGTCCTATCTGCCTTAGATTACGCCCATGACCAATGGTATTCTTCTCCGATCTGGGATGAAGAGGAGCGCTTTGACCTATCCCTCTTTCTTCTCTGGATATCGGGACCCTTTACTTGTCCTTCGAAGAATCCCTCACTGACGAACTTGTGGCCTCCGACTCTTATCCTTGGCCCTATTCTTCTTGGACATTTGTGCTAACTGGGTGAGGATGCTAGGTTACCTGGTTCTCAAATCGGGTATTGAACCGTCTCTCCCTTCTGCTGCAACCTTTGCCTCTATCTCTACTTCTGGGTCTCGATCTCGAACTCAAACTGATGCCTAGCTATTATTCTAGATGCTGAGACGCGGGGACATGATACTGACGGCCGGGGACCGCTGAAAGATCATCTGATCTATCTTCCTTTGACTTCCCCCCTTAATTAAGGAGTATAGTAAGGCCCCCAACAGGGTCAATGCCATGCAGCCGAATTCCCTGTGTTAAGCATATGGGCTCTGAAGCCCAGTGAGCACTTTCAGACGACTGCCTGAATCAAATAGGAGGGCAGGACCATCTTTCACTCTACTTAGATGAAGCCTCTGAATCCAGATCGAAGAAAGTCTTTTAGGATCGACTTAGGCCCAGGGATTGGAGTTGAGAATCTATAGTTGATGCTTCCTCCGCTACGCTAATAGGCCCCTTGAACACAAGTCAGGCTGGGGCAAACAAAGCCCTATCCATTGAATCTCGCAAACGGCCGTCAAAGGGCAGGCTCGGAATATCCTTCTTTCGTAACCAAGAATAGCAGTCTTTAAAGCCTTATAGAATAGAAAGCGCTTTAACCATAGCTTCCAGTCCTCGTTTGGCCGGGCAGGTAGATGAGGTGAGAGGTTTCAAACGAAAGTTTGAAGATTGGCTTGGTGTTCAGTCTACTTGAGTAGAAGTTCGAAAATCATCTGGTTCACTGTATAGTATAACTCAGAAAGTTATTCTGTGTTTAAGGCTAAATATAAAGAAAAGATATATCAGCAGTTCCTTTTGTAAGCTAAGCCACCTTACTACCTCAGTAATTTTGATTTACCGTTCCTGCGTAGCTTCTGGCATTTATATTCCGTCTGCTTGTGGGATAAGGCCTCTCTCTTGGGTTTAACTACCGGTTGGGTTAAGTCAATGGACTCAACCTGTTATATTCACTAAATCAACAAGATCCTGACTGGCTAATTTGGGTTCAGGAGCTGCTCCTTCGAACACCTCCCGCGGGTCGATCCGCCTATTATCGAAGCCAGCGTCAAGTGGGTTCTTCAGCGCAAGGAAATCTTCGATAATAGAACTGCCATGGAGGGACTCATCCTCGAACTTCAGCCTCTGGCACTCAATCGCTAGCCTTTCACATTCTTCTGTCATAGTTTGAATAAGATTGCGTTGAGCAAGGATCCTCTGGTTTAGGTCGTCAAAAGTAAGCTGAAGAGCATTCTTCCTTGCTTTCTCCAGCTTGACCTTCCATTTATTTTGCATTTGCAGACATCAGTGCTGCGTTTTCCCCCTGAAGTTTTTCCGTCGCCATTTCGTACCGAGCTTCTGCTTCTGCACGGATATCCTCTGGGTCGTCCCTCATCCGTATTGGCAAGTCCGGGCCTTATAAGTAAGGTGCCCTAAATCCTTTCGATCGTGCCTGGTAGGATATGATATTCCTCATTAGTGTAGTTCCCTGAGGCAAGGTATGTAGTTTCATAAAAGAATTACGGGAATGGAATTCAGGCTGAAAAGCGCGAGACACAGAGTCAGGGGTTTACAGAAAGTGGAATGGATAAAGAAACAAAGAACCACCAGCGGCTCCACCGAGTTTGCCCGGTAGCCTACCAGTGAGAACTACTAGGCGGGAAGGGATCTAGTCGAATTCAAGCAAAAGAATACGTCGAACCCATGCATGCTACAAGAAAGCTTGTATTTCCGTCTGGTCCAATAGATGTAACTGGCACCTTTCAGGTCGAGTCTGAAGCCATTTCTAATGAAAAAAGGTTCAGGTGGAAAGACTTTCAAACTACGCATCCACGGATCGTCAAAGTGAAGAAAGCTTCTTTTCAGCCTTGTTCTCTGTTTCGTGGTCAAAGCTAGTCTTGTCGGACTAGGAGCTCCACTAGGCTTGACCGTGGGAAATTGACTTATTAAAGATAAAGAAAGAATGACGTAGGTAGATAGAAGTTTTAGGAGTACCCGTCGAAGGGGAAATTCATCATTTAGAAAAGATCCGATACCAAGTGACAGCGCACTAGCTGGTCGGTGTGAATGAGAAATAAGTGAGTCTTTCTGGAACGCCACATCGTAGAATAGCAACATCTTTCTTATTACAGCACAAAGCACAAAAAACTAATTGCGTATAGAGAGGTACGGAGTCGCTCGAGCGATAGCGAGAGGAGTGGAGCAGCTAAGAGAAAGAAAGGCTTTTTGCCTAGGATCGTACCGTAGAAAGAAAAGAAAGACTTCCTACTTGAATCATCTAGTTGCGTGTATTCTCCTTTCTCAACTTTTCTTCGAGATTGGGTTGGTGTTCAGTGTACTAAACAAGCAACGGATTGAGCTAGCTCTCAAGCCCTCTCCTTACGTCGAGCAGCTCCGCACGTTGCAACAAGCAAGGGTACGAAGTAGCTCGAGCGATAGCGAGAGTCTTCAGTCCTCTCCTTTACAGTCGAGAACTACGTGCCTTAGAAGAAAGTTTTCTTTATATCTCTTACCTGTGCGTATTCTCCACATGATGTCTAGAAAACGCTTTCGTCGCCCCGTTAGAGGCCTTAAGAAGGAAATTCTTAGCGATATGCTTTAGAAGAGTGAGTTGGCAAAGAGAACAACTGCCCGTAAGAAAGAAAAGCTGCCCTAAAAGCTTTTCTTTCTTACTTTCTTTCGGCAAGGGCAGTTGTAGTTGAAAAGAAGAGAATCAGTCGAGGATCAGGGGGCAACTACTACTATTATAAGACAGACTTGGCTTCAGACGGACCAATGCCCTTCCTTGATCTTTCAACTCATAGATCAAGATCAGGCTCAACTTCTTGCTTTTTTGCTGCTGGCCTAGCCTATCTTCCCTATTGGATTCTCTAGTCTTCCTGACGCTTTGCAATTTCAACTCAGTTCGATGGCCCAAAGCTGATGCTCATGGGCCCGTTGTCTGTTATGAATCGAACCTTAAAGAAGGCGAGACCGAATAATCAAAACAAAATAAAGGGTCTTCTCCCTACCCTAATGCTTGTCGTGGGATTACTTGATGTAATCGTAATCTTTGGTTCAGGCGAATCATTTGATAAAGAAAGAGAGTCTTCTTTCTAGGTATAGGGCAGCTGAAAGTAGTAAATACCATCTCCGATTGTACTGGTTGTACCAGTTGTAATGTAAATAACAATAACTTAATGAAGTCTTCTTCACCTTGTCGCTTAGCCTCTCGCTCTCGTATCCCAAGCTTCTCTAAGGCTCAGCTGATCATAGACCAGCCAACCATTCATTCGTCTTTTCGTTCGTTATGTTATATAGTGATAAAATACCTTGTCCGTAGCTTTGGCTCTTTCGTGCATTAGCTAGGGCTTTGCGGGGTCTTATAAGAGGGCTACTCTTCTAAACGTAAACGGGGGATTGATTTGAGAATGAGAAGAGGTCGGGGGGCCTTTTTCCCCTAAAGCGCCGAGGGCTAGTGCTACCAGCTTCAGGCTGGGCGGTACGAGGACGACCAGGCTACATGGCATCGAATCTAGAATCCTACTTCAATATGAATATTCAAGGAAGTAAATCCAATCCTCAATATGGACATTTTCTATCAATAGACTTTGAAAGGATGATACAGATAACAAGAAATTAGACTGCTATTTAGTTAGAAAATAAGATACAACAGGGAACACTTCTTAGATCGGTACCGAACTCACTCCATTAATGAATTCATTCCGGGGCAGGAAGATACAAAAAGAGGAAACCCTAGACATTAACTTCTAGTTAAATAAAATAAATACCTACTACAAGACTCATTTCATACAAACAAGAAGAAATACCTTGCTTTTAGGAAAGACATTAGAGGTACTAGGACGACTAAAACAAAAAAGAAGCAGACATTTTATCGTAGGTGATGAAACAAAACAGAACTACACGCTTTCTTCCACGGAAGAAAAACATTCTGCTCTTCTGGACTCAAGCTTGGACAAATCGAAGAGAAATTCAAGTCTTCACTTCACTATAGAGAGACAGTATAGGCAGTAAAAATACATTTAGACTTGCCAAATACATTAAGGAAAGGAAAAGTGCTTTTCGTATTTCTGATTATTGGCGTCATGAGTTCTCACGAACTCAGGACGAGGTTTAAATCCTGACTCGGATCGCCTGATTGGATCAACAATAACATTATCGCTATGATGGTGATGTACCTCAAGATGACATGTTCCTTATGTCATTGTTCATCCTGTTAGGATGTTCGAGTTCCGCGGAGGCTACATCTCGGTTGGGAGTGTAGGATCGTCCGAGGGACAGGATCCCAGGTCTGTAACTCCCCATATGAGATTTTAACCTCATTCCTTCACCTGTGCTTGGTAGGCACTGTTTGTGGAGCCCTTTGGTAATACCAGAGGTGAGGTGCCTTCCTACGGCTCACCATGAAATGGGCCGTGTGGGCGAGTCTGGTGGGTTCTCACCGTAAGGGAAGGTCGTCTTTCCATACCTTACATCCTGGGTGTCGCGGAAGCCCTGGGGGCCTCTGGACGTGGTTCGTCCGCGTTTATGCTCCTAAATTTGAAGCAGTAATTTGGACGAACCCATGGACTTTCTATTCCCTTATGAAAGTGAAATCCATCAGTTGGCAGAGAGTTTATGGAAGACTCTCGTATCATCAAGTCACTTCTAAACAAAGTAATATTGGTGATAGCTTACGGTTACACCAAGGAGTTGTGTATTGCCGCACACCTGTTTACCCTGCAGGTGGTTGCTCTGGGTCGCAAGTCCGGTTTCCTGTTTGTGGCTTTATACCTCAAACAGTGTACGTCATCTTTGCAACAAGCTTATGGGGAGACCCCAAAGCCCCAGAGCTGCTGCCTGTTCCGGTATCCCTAACAAAATTTGGGTATCCTCGTATCATCCCTTCTTTTCATAGAAGAAGTATTTATAAGAAGGATGAAAAGGCAGATATGCTAGTGCAGTTGTACCTGTCTTTATTCTCTCTTAACAATATTATTCTTATTGTTAAGAAAGTAAGTAGAGAAGGTACATTTACATCTATCGTATCTCCCCGTAAGGACGATGATAGGGTATCTATGTTAATGGGTCTAATTAAAGATAGATTACCTGACCTATTACATAGATATCCTATCCACATCTCAAGAACGCCCCTTTACCAAGGGCTAGTATGGGAGCCGACCTGGAAGGCTTTACGTTTAGTTCAAGAGGTCTTAATGACGGTACTTAAAGTACCATATATGCGGGCAAAAGCTATTCGTTCAAGCTTTCTGTCCCAAGCCTATGAACTAGCCTCGTGGGCAGAACTGTATCTACGTTTTACGCACAGTAAAGGGGAGCAATCCTCTCAAGGTGCCTTATTGATCTAGTTAATAAGCTCAGTTCTGGATGGATGGTTTGAGGCCAGAATTGGCCCGGCCCTCCCTCTTACCTCCGAAATGGGTGTGCTCGCAATAGGTGGCCTTTAGTCTTTCTTTTGAAACTATGCAGTACCTTTTCGATCGGTCGTTTGCCTCAAGTGCAGTTAATTCTGCGCTCGCTACTAATGTATTTCAGGTGCCATTCGTACGGAAGAAGCACTCTTTAGTATGTTTTGTGGCAGGGCAACCTCTCGGTTACTATTTGTCTTGGCCTCTTTTCATTCTCACACATCACCTCGTTGTGTGGCGAGCTGCTGAGAAGGTATAAACTGGACAGCACAACCGCAAGCCAACACAAGCAAAACGCTTCTTCGCCACAGAGCGAAAGAAGATCAGAAGGAGGAAGCAAGGCCATCCGAATCCGCTGAAGAGGAGACCTTTGGCTCTTGAGTTCATAGTTCTTCATTTCGCTCAACAAGCTGACCCAGCCTGAAGGAAGGGGGTTTGCTTAATCCTATAGCCTACTCTTTTGTTAAGTCGAATTAAACTTACAATTGAGGTCAGTGAGAAGCTTGTAAGTTCCGCCTTAAGCTATAGGGCTTCCCTAGAGGGATGAGGTGATCGTACCGCTTCTAGGACCACGATATGCACCACCAGGGGCTGTTTTTTCGACAGGAGTGTGATACCTCCGCAGGTAAGCCTTGTTCTTCTGCGAGATTTCCTTCACACCAGAAGATCTTGATTGGTTTGAAAGGCGTATTGGTCCTTTCTTGCCATCATGTGATGATCTCGGTAAACCTCCTCCGCCAGGGAGGTTGGGTTGTACCCTTGAGGGAGCAGGCAAGCGTCGTATCTTTGCTATTGGTAATTATTTCAATCAGAGGTTACTCCGTCCTGTCCATTTATGGTTTGCGTCTGTATTGAAGCGCATTCCCATGGACGGTACATTTAATCAGACGGCTCCTCTGGTTCGCTTAATTCCAAGCAGCCACAGTTTCAGTTTTGATCTTAAGTCGGCCACTGATCGTTGGTCGCTTCTGTATCTTTTTGAAATAGTGGCCCTATTGTTTGACCGGTCATTTGCTTCGTCTGTTGTTAACAGTACGTTGGCAACGAATTTGTTTGAAATACCGTTTGTAAGACGGTATTCCACAATTTCTTTTGTGGCTGGTCAACCTCTAGGTTATTACGGCTCTTGGCCACTGTTTGCCTTCTCGCACCACTTGTTGGTGTGGTGGGCGGCAGAACAAGTTAGGCCTGGGGTTAGGTTCACAGGATACGCTGTACTGGGTGATGATGTTCTCATTACCGATCCAGACGTAGCCCGGGTGTACCAGTCGGCCCCTTGGGCGGGTTTGTGTTAAGATATCTTATCACAAGTCTCTCATTTCGTCTACTGGTGCAGCTGAGTTCGCAAAGCGCTTCCTTGTTAAGGATATGCGGATGGATTTGTCCCCTATATCCATGAAGGCTTTGCTCGGTTTCCTCTAGTGAATAAAGCTAAAGCTTCCTTGCTCAAGCTACTGGGTTGATTATACAACTCAGTTGTGCCTACCATTTCTGGTAGGGAGCCATTGATCTATAAGATTTACAGAACCATATTGAAGATCTGACATTAGCTATTCGAGTAAAATCATAGGATTGAAAGCCGATCGCTACTTTCTTGCCTTGGGGCATCGCATTCTGGATAACGTAATAAAAAGTCTTTCTCTACTGTCTTTAGTCTGGTTTGCTTTAGAAGTAGAAGTAAGCAAGCAAAGACAAGTGGTAGCTAAGCGAGAGTGGTTGCGGTGATGAAT
Organism: Erythrophleum ivorense; assembly: GCA_026724425.1. NCBI lineage: Eukaryota > Viridiplantae > Streptophyta > Magnoliopsida > Fabales > Fabaceae > Erythrophleum > Erythrophleum ivorense. The sequence continues at coordinate 718 of JAIUCV010002765.1, read as the reverse complement.
AATATTGTTTTTAGACCAAACAAACAGAGGGCTTCACGCGCCTCACTGCGGTATTCACTCTTGAAATACAGGGTAAGCCAACCAGTAGAAAGAAACTGTAAGCAAGGCACTGAAAGTCTTGCACCAGTCAACGAGAACTAACTCCCTTTCAGAACCTATTCGTCGATTCCTAACCTTAATAGCTTATTCAAAAAGGGAATTTCTGCCTGACAATGACTTTAGATGAACACTTTGGGCAAAACGCTCACGTTCGAAGTCATCGTTCGGGTTCCTCGGCACATCCTACGTTCGTTCCTCGAGCATTTTACCTTTTCCTATCGCCTGGGCATTCATCCAGACCTTTCACATCAAGCTAATTCCCTGGACTGGTAGAAAAGGAATCTTCATACTAATCCGAGTGGTCTTCTAACTATCAGGTTTCGCTGTCGAGCCCATGCCCGGGCATCCAAGTTAGCCCCTTTTACTCGCTTAGATGCTCCGCTCTGTCCTTCAATTGATTGAGCCTGTCCTCTTTGTGGATTCTCCTCTAAGCCTGGAAACCAATCTCGTTCTTTTCGATCCAATCGCTGACATCTCGAGATGAAACTAGTTCCGATCGGCATGTGTTACGCAGACAGCTACTCAAAGAAAATGGACGGGGAGACAGTCTGAGCTTGTAATAGAGATAGACTCTAGCTGAGACTGATTCGCTATCAGATCTTATCTTAAATGCATTTAA
>JAIUCV010002764.1:0-41728 GCA_026724425.1 Erythrophleum ivorense | reverse complement strand
TTGATGATCAAGTATTCTTGTTGTCACGATGTACTAAAAATTATCCATTGCCAACAAATGATTTAATACGTTGGAGAATTTAAATCTTATATTGAACTGATATGAAAGTGGCTTATGAAAGATGAGGGGCCGATGATAGGGGTATATATGGAGAATGGAAGGAGTCGGAAACTAACTTTGGTCACTCATATACATAATATACTTTTAGAAAGAGATAATAGTGACCTTGATCATGTCATTTGGGTCATTGTATCAACTTCTATTGATAGCAAGAAGTTAGGATATATCACCTGAGTACAAGGAAAAAAGAATAGCAGGGAGATTGCAGCAAGCGTTCAAACACAAATAAATGTGTTTTCATTTTAGATGATGTTTAAGCTTTGAGTTTCCTCTTTCAAATTGTGGAATTAAATTATTTATGCCTCTTCATTCATGGGAGGTATGTCAAAGTATTGAATTACAAAGATAATATGTTCAAAGTGGAGCCTTTAAATCCAAATGGAGCCCACCAAACACTATCTTCTAAGGTGGAGGAGATAGCAAGGACTATGACGAATAAATGTAGAGGATAGCCTGTCGTTATTGTATGCATTGCAAGAAGCATGATGGGAAAAGATGTCAAAAAATGGAATCATATGATGGAAAGCTTTCAAAGCTTAGAGAATGGGCAATATACCAAAGATGCATCACCAATTTTGCATAAGCAAATGTCTTAGAATAACCCAAATCATAAAAGAATGAGATTCTTAAAGAAATTACTTGAGAGTGAAATTTATGAAAAGAGAATCTCATAAAACTATGTAATATGCATAAAATTAAATAAAAATAACTAAACAACAACAAAGCAACAATCACGTATGCCAAACGTGAAAAAAAAAAAACTCACTATTTAGGTCATCTTTATTGTCTCTAAAAAATCATTAGGATCCAAATCTATTGCCACAAGAAGTTTACATCTAGAAAATTGTCAGAGATTAATAAATGACAAAATGTAAAGAATCATGACAACTTAATAAAAAGCCTTAAAACACATCAAAACATTGAAAATAAGATACACAAGAAGACCACATTCAATTATCTATCAACAAATTTAGAATGACATGAATGGACCAATAAAACTTGGGTGTAGTAACTTTTGTGAGCAAAGCATATACAACAAGCAAGCATATGAGATACTCCAAAGCATAATTCTTGAATTACAATTCAAATTGTGAATTGAACAATTGATTTTTAAATCATGAATCATAATTCATATTGAATTATAAGATTTAGAGATATACTTAGAAGTATATTATACAAAAAATAAATACAACTAAAATTTGCTCAAATAATAATTTTAAATTAAAAAATGATAAAAATTTAACCATAAGCCTTATAAAACATAAACATAAATCATAGCCTAATAACTATCTAAAAAAGATAAGGGAAATCAACTTTTAATTTATTATTTTATTAAGTTTAAAGTTACAAGCTACTAATTAAAAGAGGATAAATGATGTGAGTTTTTATTTTTTTATTCAATTAAGTTTAAGTTAAGTATAATGAAACATTTTTTATTTAAAAAAATGCAAAACTTTAGTTTCGTATAACAACAAAATTCTAATTTAAACAAAATAAGGAACATTAATTTTTATTTAATTAAATTTAAAATTGCAAAATTTTAATTAAAAAAGATAAGAAATATTACTTTTTAATTTGATAAATTTACACTTTTAACCATAAAAGATAACGAATTTTGCTTTTTAACTTATTACTTTATTAAATTTAGAGTTGCAATCTTCAAAATAAGAGATATGTGTTTTTAATTTTTTATTCAGTTTAATTTAAATTAAAGTAATGGAACGTTTTCTATTTTAACAAAATTTACAAATCCCAAAACCAAAGAGTAAAGTTGCTTTGCGGCAGGCTGTCAAGTCCATTCATCTATACAAAATCACCTGAAGGCTGATCTTCTACAAATAAATCACGTTTTTGGCCCCAAAAAAACCAATAAATCACGTGAAGCTAGTCCAAATGGCAGATATCACGTAAAGGAGGAATGTTGCTACTAAAAATGTGATTTAATGAGGGATTTGCAGAGAAAAAGATGAACAAGTGCATCTTCTTCCTCCCGTGGGTCGTGTTCGGTCTTGACATAGCATAAATGGGAGCGTCTTCTTCTTGAGGGTTGAGTCGGGTCATGAAGGACCCAATTTTGTGATGTGACACAGCACTAATTTTTGAATCACCGGAGGCCTCTAGATGTCATTTCCAGTTTGATCCGTCCAATTCATACAATTCAGGCCATATATCAATTCAAACACCGATTTGTATCTTTAGCCAATCAAAGCGCATCGATCCGTACATCTTGAGCTGTGAACTGAACCATTTTGATAACTATATTCCAAAGAAGAAGTCATTATGGTTATATATATATATATATATATATATATATATGATAGGAAACTAAGTTTGAATTCAAAATTTAGTCTAATAACATAGTATTCATGTGGAGGAATGCATTTTATTGGTCCATCTTTTGAAGCAAATATTATTGGTTAACCTTATTTGAGGCAAATATTATTAGTCAACTTTTGAGACAAATATTAAAAGAAAAATTTAAACTTAGTTATGCAACCATAGATAGCCAATTAGAAAAAAGAACAATAAATGTGATGTGAAAAATTCAAATTTGAAATTAATGGCTGAAACCATTGTGTCATGATAGCACAATGTACTCGTAGTGTTATACTGAATTAATATATGTTCTGCCTTTCAAAGTGATTATCTGAAAGTTGAGTATTTTGATAATTAGACCTCTTTTTATTTTGTTAATTTTTTAATAAAAAATTTAATTGAAAATTTTAAAATAGATATAGTGGTTAAGCATTCAAACTCTTAAAAGTTAAGTCTCTTAAACTCATCAAGTTTCAATCCAAGAAGTTGCGTTCAATCTTGATTTGTTACTTACTTTGAACAAACTAAACGCATAAAGAAAAGCAGAATGTATTACATGGAGAAGTAATAATGGAGAGACCAGGTGGAAGACCAAAGGATTTTGACATATGGAAACCTGTTACAGTATTGGAGGGAAACACAAATAAAGTGTAGTTATTGTGGACTTGTATTTGCAGCAAGTGCTAATAGGATCAAATCACATATTAATCAAATTAAAGGCAATGGTATTCAACTATGTACTAGATTTCCTCAACCTAACAATATTGGTTCCAATAGGATCAAATCACATATTAAGCAAATTAAAGAAGCGTATTAGTTAATTTTTTCATACCTAGTGCTCCACCATCTTTGCCAAGAACAATACCAATGTGAATTAGAGCTAATCTTCCATCTCTCCATTTACTTTAAGGGTTGTTTTTTTCCCATTCTCTACAGACCTAAAAATAATTGAGCAACTTTTGTCAAAGCAACGTGATCGCTCAAGTGTATACTACAAAACACTGCATCTATTCTATTTCATCATCATAATTTCAAATTTCACAGTTTTTCAAGCGATAAGGGAGCCAATACAAATCCATCTAACAAAGTGCCCTCCAATGCACGGATACGTGTTTTCAGGTGATCGTACCTGTACCGAATATGTATCCGATACGGATACGCGTATCGTACGGGTACAAAACGTACCCAGACATTTTGTTTTGCTTCCGTACGTTTCGAAATGTTTCTGTCCGTACCAAAACGTTTCGAAATGGCTAGGAAACGGCTCCGAAATGACTTCGAAACGGCCGGCGAAATGTATTGGCTCGAACAATTGCATTTTGCGTCAGTTTTAACTGTCCGTCAACACTCGAAAGCTCCAGGCTTCTCCTTCGAAGGCAACGCTCTCACTTTGCTTCCTTCTCCCTTGACCGTTGTCGTTAGTTCATTGCTTCTCGCCTTGCGTCGTCTGTTGCATCATTTTCTCCGGCGACCTATGCTCTATTCCTCCGTCCGTCTATCGTCTTCTCTGGCCAGCGGACTTTGGTGTTGGCTTCTCCGATGGCAGCTTCTCACTTCTCAGGTTCAGATTTTTTCTTTCGGTGCGTGTAACTGTGATTTTTTTCCTTAATATGCTATGATCTGCTCATCTTGGGTCACCTATTTTCTTCTGGTATCTTTGCAATGCTTATTGGATAATGGTTTATGCAAATTTTTCTGGATAATGGTTGATTGATGCAAATTTTTTTGGTGTTGGCTTATTGGATAATATTGATGCAAATTTTTCTGGACTCTACTAGTCAGAGACATCTTATTAAAATCAGAATATGCTTGTGATTGTAATTATAGTCAGAATATGCCTCTGTTATCTTTTGTGAATTATAGTCCAACTCACAGGATCCTTTGTGAATTTTTAACTCGATTAGCTATTCTTGCTCCTGAGGTTCTTGAAGCAAATTTAGGTCCTATGTAACTAGGAGATTGGGTGTAACTGTGATTGTAATTATCTAACTCAAAAACTGAATTCACTTCTTAATGGTGTAGCTGTGATTGTAATTATAATTCAATATGTAATATTCTGAATATGCCTCTGTTATCCTATGTAAAATTATGATTTCTGGTTTTAATGTGATTGTAATTATCAAGAGAAAATAACTAGTTAAAAGAAGTGTCTCCTACTTCTAGAAATAATATTACAATGAGTAGTATTGTTCTATATGCACTAATAGTCTAATACACATTAGTCTCATTATTGCCCCTCCATTATAGGTATCATGGCAAATGGAAGTTCTAATTCTGCTAGTAATCCTAGGCCCACTTCTTCTACTGAATATTATTCTAGTAATATTCTCCAAAAAGAAGGAACTCCTTTGTAGGCTTATGTAACTTTGATTGTTAGAAGTAGAGGAGGAGAAACTGCTAATTCTGGTGGAAACAAACATTGGAAGTGTAATTATTGTAACCGTGAATTTCAAGAGTCTTATTCTAGAGTTAAGTGACATTTGCTAAGGGTATTTGGTAAAAGAATTTTTGTGTCTCAAAGTTGATGCTCATTGTTTAGTAAAGATAAAAAATTTGCAAGAGGAGATTGAGAATAGTTCAAAACCAAAAGAAGTGTCATTACCACCACTAGCTAGAGGCTTATCTCCTTTAGGTATTCAAAGTGAGTACAATCAAGGCAAAAAGAGGGCAGTAGGTGCTTTGGAAAAAGCCTCCAACCAAACAGTTAGAGAAAATTTATGTGCAAAAATTGCTAGGATGTTCTATTCAAGTGGTTTATCTTTTAATTTGGCACATAATCCATATTATATTAGCTCTTATCAATATGCTGCAAACAATATGATTTCTGGTTTTAAACCTCTAGGTTATAATGCATTAAGAGGTCCTTTGTTGCAACAAGAAAAGACAAATGTTGAAAGATTGATTTAGCTAATAAAAGGGAATTGAAGTGAGAAGGGAGTAAGTATTGTAACAGATGACTGGACTGATGTACAATGAATGCCATTAATTAATTTTATGACTGTATCTGATGGGGGTCCTATTTTTTTAAAGACAATTGATGGGACTAAAGAATACAAGGATAAATTCTACATAGCTGAGTTGATGAAATAGGTAATTGAAGAAGTAAAACCTCAAAATGTGGTTCAAATTATTACTGACAATGCCTCTATTTGTAAAGTTGCTGCCAAGATTATTGAAGGTGAATATCCTCACATTTTTTGGACACCATGTGTTGTCCACACGTTCAATCTCGCATTGAAAAATATATGTGCAGCTAAAAACACTGATGCAAATGAATTGGTATATGAAGAATATCATTGGATCATTCAAACCAAGAATGATGTAATTTTTCTCAAAACTTTCATTATGAATCATTCCATGAGGTTGGCCATTTTCAATGACTTTGTACCTTTGAAATTACTTGCCATTGCTAAGATTAGGTTTGCTTCAACCATTGTAATGCTAAAAGGCTCAGACTCATAAAAATGTCTCTTTGCACAATGATAATTAGTGATAAATGGAATACATATAAAGAGGATGATGTTGGAAAGGCTAATACTATTAAAGAGTTAGTTCTTGATGACTCTTGGTGGGATAAGATTAATTACATCCTCTCTTTTACAAAACCTATTTATGACATGCTTAGATTTTATGATACGGATAAGCCTTCACTTCACTTGATTTATGATATGTAAGATTCAATGATAAAATAAGTGAAAATATCAATATACAAGTATGAGAAAAAGGAATTTTCTGAGCATTCAAGATTTTATGAAGTTGTGTATAGAATTATAATTGATCGCTAGACAAAAAGCTGTACACCACTTCATTGCCTTGCTCATTCATTGAATCCAAGGTAAGTTCTACTAATATTCCATAGTTATATTGTTGATATTCTTCCCACGTTTAATTTTGTGCTAAACAAGTCTAATTCTCATTATTTTTATTGTATACTATATAGGTATTACACTCCTCAATGGCTTGATGTGGCACCAATTAGAGTTCCTTCTCATTTAGATGCTGAAATTTCAACCGAGAGGGCCAAATACTTTAATATGTATTTTAAGGATCCTAAAGAGAGAAAATTGATCCTTCAAGAGTTTTTAATGTTTTGTAGAGTTTTAGATGTATATTCATTATTTGATTCGTTACAAGATAGGTGGAATTTGGAGCCTAAAAATTGGTGGTTAAATTATGGTTCTTCAACCCCAATGCTCCAATGGCTTGCATTAAAGCTTCTTTGTCAACCATGTTCATCATCTTGTTGTGAACGAAATTGGAGCACCTACTCTTTCATTCACTCACTGAAAAGGAACAAATTGAATCCAAAAAGAGCTGAAGACTTAGTTTATGTTCATACCAATCTTCGTCTTCTATCAAAAAAGAGTGAAAAGTATTCTAGTGAAGTGACTAAGATGTGGGATGTTAATGGAGATCATTGGGAGCCATTTGATGGGGCAGGAGGTTTTGAGGTTGCAAATTTATCTTTAGATAAACCAAATTTAGAACAAGAGTTCATAGGGAATGTTATTAATGTGGATGTAGATGAAGATGAAGATTAACTTGGATTAGAAATTTTAATATTAATGCTTGTATGGAATATAACTTATTATGAACGTCTTATTTATGCTTGTAATTTGTGATATTATTTATGCTATTGTAGCTTATTTATAATTTAATTTTTAGTAGCTTAGATTATTGAATATATATATATATATATAATTATATATATATTTTCGCACCCGTATCTTCAAATTTTAAAAATTGTCGTATCTCACGAATCGTATCGTGTCATACTCGATACGCATACCCGTATCGGTGTTTCTTAGAAAGTGCCTAACAACAATCCTAGTGGTGATAGAACTTGAATCAAAATTTCAATATTATGGTTGTATGCAATTGTAGAAGTTTATTGATCTAAGTGATCGTGCCTTCTTAAATTCTGGAGGATTAAAGGAGGTTTATTTAAAACAGAAAGGGCGTATGCAAAGATTAAGGAAAAAGGTAGTTTAAAATATTCAATTAAAGAAACAAACAAACTGCTGAATTCAGTAGCACAGCAAAACTAGTTGTTTTTTGTTGATAAAGGCAAGATTTCAGTCTTTGCACAAAGTATTATCATCTAACAGAAGTACAAAACAAGGAAGTTCACACAAAAGTGGTGTTGGTGCATATATTGTACATACAGAAGTATCTATATCACATAAGTTCTAAGGAAAGCATCTCATATGAACAGGAAACATAAATTATCTGCATTCTTAGAGCAAAAAATTAGAGTTTGAGTGCCACATATCATGAAAGACGATTGTTTAAGCATATTCTGTCAGACAATGAATACCTATAAATCTCATAAAAATAAATAATTCCCAGTTCTGAATCTTATTACACAGCAAGACGTACCAAAGGAACACCCAATTTCATCTTGGAAATGGACAACATCCCCAACCTGAGAAAGAAACAAGAGGAACACCTAATGTTATGATCAAGATGTAACTTGCAAGTAAAGTAGCAAGGTACACCATACTCTGTATTAAAAATTAAATATGACCACGAAACAAAGCTACAAATGCATGCTTCAAATCTTACATTAGAACAAACAAGCACAAAAGATCAGCCACATCAATTTGGCAATGTCAGAAATAAGGCTTTGGAAGCACCACCCCAATCCTCCTAGTTTGCCAGTCGCTAACATAGCAGGGGGCATAAAACTTTGGTTTAAGCTCATTTCTTGACCTTAAATTGAGAAAAGCCAATCTGCGAGCTTCGGTAACTGAAATGCCCAAAGAATTGTAGCTAGAAAGTCACTCATAGTCAAATTACATTACCATACCTCAGCAGAAGATGGGGGCAAGGAAGACCCATGAACCGGCTAGCTCACTAGTGACAAAGAGGGAATGAAAGAGCACTAATAATCTGTGATGAAATCAAACCATTACAGGAAGAAATGAGAGGTAAATCATGAAGGAAGAAAAGAAAGAAGAAGCGAAGTCCAAGAAGAGGAAATCACAACTCACTGCCACGATCTGGAGCTCGACCTCCTATGCCGGTCGGCCGAGGAGTACGATGCGATAAGGGACGGTGGACGTTGGAGCCGTGGGTTGTGGTGTAGATAGATGGATCTAGCGGGAGCATAGGTTGGGCTTTTTCAGAAAGGAGGGCTTTTGGCACGAAAACAAGTTTTGTGAGGGGCAAAATGATCTCAAAATTTTCATTTCCATGACCATTTGAAACTTTAATTTAAGAATGAAAAATCATATTATATACTATTATCAAAATATTTTATTGCAAATATTTATTTTTTTAATTTTTTAAAAACGACGTGCATTAGCACAATTTGCTGTTCATGAAAAATTTTAAAAAGTTCGTTCCATCATAAATTGGAGGCAGAGGCTTTTTTTATTTTTGGCCCCGGGGGGGAAGGATGGGGGAATTTTGGTTTTTTTATATCATATAAAATAAATATATTATATTATATTTGTAAATAAAAATATATATTATTTAATTTTTAAAACATCAAAATATAATAAATATATAAATAATAATTTTACTGAAAATTGATAATTCAATTTTCTTTAATTTTTTGTATAAAATAATATATTTTTTATATTATTTAAAAAATATATAATAATTTATATTTATATTATGTATTATATAATATTTAATTTTTGAAAATTTTAATTATAATTAATAATAATATATTTATAAATAAGAATTTTGTTGATAAAATTATATTTTAGGTTATGCTTTAATTTTTAAACTGATTTGCGTACATCAAATTCTTTTAGTACATAAAATATTTTTTTACGTTTCAGTGTTAAATAATTAAAATATTTCAAAAAATTTTACATGTTACACCTTGATTAAATTCATAAGGTTTCAGATTGTATAAGATAAAAAACTTTATATCTTTAACTTTAGAATATACAAGACAAAAAGATTTTCACGGCTGTTTATTGTATATACTAAAAAAATTTACATAGTTGAATAAGACTGAAAATTATTTTTATGATTTAACGTTAAATAATTTTTCATCTTAAAAAATCATTTTAATTAAATTTTAAAATATCTTTGTGATTAGATATTAAATAATTGAATTATTTTTTAAAAATTTGCATGTTATGCCTTGATTAAATTTATAATACTTCATATCATATAAGATTAAAAAAATTTATGAAAAATTATGTCTTTAGATTGTATAAGACCAAAAAAAAAATTTACTCGGGTGTTTATTTTATATACTAAAAAAATTTACATGGTTGAATAAGACTAAAAAAATTTACACGATTATTTTATATTCTAAATAAATTTATATAATTATTTATTTTATGTACTAAAAAAGTTATTATATGCAAATAAGTTTAAAAAATTAAATTATAACTTAAAATATAATTTTATCAATAACTCACTTTTTGTAAATTTACTATCATTAATTATGTTTAAACATTTTGAAAATTAAATAATATATATTATAAATAAAATTATGATATTTATTTTGTATAATATAAAATATATATTATATACAAAAAAATTATATAAATACATTAAAAAAATCTCCTCCCTCATGACCCCACCCCCCCTTTTTTTTATTTTCTTTTTCACCCCCACCACCCACAAAACCAAAATCCCCTTCCCCTCTCATCCATCACCCCCAAAAAAACGAAGCCCCTCCCCACCAAAACCACCCCCCCCCCCCCCCAAAAAAAAAAAGAATGCGGATGGACACAATCCGCATTATTTTCTAAATTTTTGTGAAACGCTGTTTGTGTCAGTCGGCGTCATTTAAAAAAATAAAAATAAAAATAAGTACGTGTAAAAAAATGTTCTCACAATACAATATTTATATAATACATTTTTTAATTAAAATATAAGGGTAAAAAAGCCGAAAAAAAGGGAAGATTCCATCCCGCCAGTTGCGAATTCTCACAAGTCACGGAAACCATTATTTACTAGAGTGGAAAGTAGGTGAACCAAACATGTTTTTTAAGTTTTTTTTCTTTGTTTTGCACTAAACATGCCCTATGTGATTCTTTCTCTATCGTTAGCACATTTTTTTCTTTCTTTTCAGGCATCAAGTCAACGTTTTCTCCTTCTCGCCGTAGTCATCCGCCATCCTTCAATCCAGAAACTGAAGTAGCGCTAGAGTAATTTTCTCTCTTCAATTACTTCTTTGCTCTGCCTTTCAATGTGATTCTGTGAAATGGGTTTCATCTTCATTTTGCTACTGCTTCTGCTTTCACTTCTGCATTATCAGCAATCTCTACTTTGAAATCAGTCGGATTGAAGATTCAATCTCTGAATCTTGATTCCTTATTTACTTTGTTTTATCAAATTAAATGCGTGAAAAAAGGTAGATGATTTTATATGCAGGAAAAATAGTTGATTGCATATAAGAAAAGTAGATCGAGTTGTCATACACTCAAACTCCTAAAAAGTCATGCTCTCATAAACTTATCAAGTTTCAATCTGTGAAGTTGTCTTCAATCTTGATTGTTACTTTGGTGTAACAAATTGAATGCGTGAAGAAAAGCAAAAAATGTCACATGCAGGAAAAGTAATAATGGGTGGGCCGGGTGGAAGGCCAAAGGCACTTGACATGTGGAAACATGTTACAGTAATGGAGGGGAAACGAGTAAAGTGCAATTATTGTGGACTTGTGTTTGCAGCAAGTGCTAATAGGATCAAATCACATATTAATCAAATTAAAGGCAATGGTATTCGACCTTGTACTCGCTTTCCTCAACCTTACAATGTTGGTTCCAACCAAAGAGCCAACAGCGATCTGAAGGAGAACCTCATTGATTCACAAGGTACGAAATAATATTAGTTCAAACAACGAATTATTCCTTTAATAGTCATTCAAGTTATTCTATTGGAGACCATATACAACAGTTTCATCGATATTAAATCTAACACTTCCTACTAATTAACTAAAATTATCACAACTCATTCACTGTGAGTCTTCAGGAAAAAACGAAAAACGAAAAAGAAAAAAGAAAGCCACTTTTCAGTTTTGTTCATGTGTTAAGATAAAATTAGTATCATTGGGAAAAACCAAAAACATTAAACCAAAAAAGGGGAATTAATTAATGAAACGTTTTTACATGCTTTAAACACCTTTTTGTCATCCATTTGAGAAATTAATTTAAGTTTAGCAGCATAGCCTCTCTTTTCTTCTCACTACCATCCTAGAGATTTTTATTTTTTCAAGTTTGTTAAATCCTTTTTTACCGTGACTGATAGGAGTATTTCCACATAAGGTTTACATTGATATATACCATATATGGCGTCAGAAATTTTTTAACTCATCCATCATAAATATAATGAAAATAAACATAACTAGTGTATATAATTAATTTAAGCTTATCAGAATGAGTGTGTCAAGAAATTTTGTCATTTAAAATATTTATTTTTCTTATGATCAGTATGTATTTATTAAATCTGTATTCAATTAACTAATACATTGTAGATTTTGAAGACTAATATATTAATTTTATATAAGATATTCCTCAGTTTTCATCATATTTTGGAGTGAGGAAATAGGAACCAAGTGAGAGTTAATTTAATTGCCCCTATCACTATTGATTGGTAGTTTAGTAGTCTACATTTGTGTCATGATTTTCGCAATTAATTTACTGATTGTGTTATACTACCTATTGCATAAAACAGGTTTATCAATATTGGATAGGCCAAGAGATTATAACAAACTCAATGAAAAAATGCTTAATTGTTACATGTCCCCCAAAACAATGTGGGAAGGGATAATGGCTCATCGACAAGTACAAACCAACACAGAAACTAGGCATCATGAGAAGATCCAAGTTGGCCCTTTTTTTGTTCTCAATATGGTGAATGAACAGGACTTGCAGTTGATACAATACATGTATAATTTGTCACCAGACGAGTGGTTAGATTGATAGTTCCAGCTATATTATTAGTGTGTGTGTGTGTGTGTGTGTTTTTTTTTTTTCAAAGCTTAAATCACTCTTTCATGTTCTTCAGTGAGACATATAAGGTTTTTTCTTCTTCACGTTCCTTTTTGAATCAATCCGAATTTAGCACACTTAAACCACAGACTCTATTGGATTCATTGGTGAGTATTCACGTATAACTTGCATGTATTCTCAGTTCTTATAATTTTCTTTAGTTATATGAGTATTCAATTTTCTTGTATTCTTAGGTAATAGATATTTTTGCTGAGATCTTAACCAATAGTGAGCGAAAGAAGAAAACTACGGCTTTGAATTGGTATCTACCTGTGACATTTTCGGTGAATTCTTATTCCTTTTTATATTCTATGATGATCTATGTTAGTATGATCTAAAAATTTTTCATTGACAAGCATATTTAATTGTTCTTCCATGATATAATTAGAATGCAGCACTCAATGGTGACGTAAGTTCCTTCTTAGACTTTGTTGAACGGCAAAATATGAGAGAAAACTACATGTCTGACTTGGTAGATTGTGAGAAGGTATTTTCCTTTGGTCTATTTGTAGTTGAAATGTTTTTATCCTAAAGATTACTATTTTTCAAATGGCTATGTGATTTGTGTTATCACATATTACAGATGTTTATTCCTGTTCACGTTCAAAAAAATTCACTTGGACATTTTTATTTATACATCGTTCATTTGAAGAACAAAGAGATTGAAATATGGGATTCTCTATCTAGTCAATTTATAAATGAAAAAGAATGCGGTGAGATAACACAAAAATTGGTAAGTATCGGATAGTTGTAATATTCATATAATTAATTGAATTGTTCTTTTAATTCTTTGGAATGAACCTTTTATGTATAGTTGTTTGCATTGGATAAACTGTTCATGGATGACTTATGGGAAACCAGTCGGACATTCACAAAATTTCACTTGAGAATGGCAAAGAATACTCCATTGCAACCCAATGAGTGAGTATACAATTTTTTTTAAAAAAAAATTACAAGCTTTACTTAAAAAAAAATCATCATGACCTTATCTTATCTCTTCAATGTGCAGATATGATTGTGGTATATTTGTTATTAACTTTATGCAACAATCAGCTAATTATGTGAAGATAAATCCTTCGTTTCAGGTAGTCACTTGCAAACTGGTTATGGTTAAATGTTCATTATATACACACACACACACACACACACACTGTTTTCTTCAAATAAATAATATGGACAACAATGTAATTTGACAGTGATGAAGAGAGATTGGATTTGACTCTAAAGTTGCTCAAGAGTGACCTAAACAAGGAAAGGAAAAAGCTATATTATGAAGCAGCCAAAAGACACAATGCGCAAGGTGGAAATGAAAATGACTCGGATTTATGTGGAGTTAAAAGAAAGCGCATTAATGCTTGCAAAACACTTTCTGAAGATGTTGGAAGAGAGGCATATATAGAATTAGATGATTCCGATAGAAGAGTCAGGAGCAATATCGGTTTGGAGAAAGGTATTTGCATGAACATAAACCATACAACGCATTTTTATAGTCATTTACTAAAATTTTGACAACCTATATATTCACTTTTATTCTTCTCACTCAAGAGCAATGTTTTTTTTTTTTTTCCCAAAATTGTTCTCACTTCCTGTCTTTGAAATCAGTAATTGTTGTCACATCATGTTAATTGATTATTACTATCCTTATTGCTAGGATGTGCTAAAGGTTATTCATTGCCGACAACAGATTTAGTAGGGGAGGACTTCCAAATTTATACTGAACAAATTTGGGCATGGCTAATGAGAGATGAGGTGGCAGTAATTGGAGTATGGGGAATGGGAGGGGTGGGTAAGACAACTTTGGTCACTCATATACATAATAAGCTTTTAGAAGGAGGAGATGGTGACTTTGATCATATCATTTGGGTCACTGTATCACAACATCATAGCATCTCACAGTTGCAGAAAGTCATAGCTAGATCAATTAATTTGGACATATCATATGAGTATGACGTTAAAAGAATCGCTGAGAGATTATTACATGCATTCAAACACATAAATAAATGTGTTATCATTTTAGATAATATTTGGGACCATATCTTTTTAGAGGAGGTTGGATTTCCTATTTCAGATAGTGGGATTAAATTGATTTTGACAACTCGTTCGTGGGAAGTGTGTCAAAGTATGGATTGCAAAGATAAGATGATCAAAGTGGAGCCTCTAGATCTAGATGGAAGTTGGGAGCTGTTTAA
The DNA here is from genome assembly GCA_026724425.1 of Erythrophleum ivorense. NCBI lineage: Eukaryota > Viridiplantae > Streptophyta > Magnoliopsida > Fabales > Fabaceae > Erythrophleum > Erythrophleum ivorense. Next base: position 27,141 of record JAIUCV010002764.1, on the reverse strand, counting down.
AAGGACTTTTGGAGTTCATCAAACACTATCGTCTGAGGTGGAGAATATAGCAATGTCTATCACAGAGGCATGTGGAGGTTTGCCTCTTGCTGTTGTTACCATTGCAAGAAGCATGAAGGGAAAAGATGTCAGCGAATGGAATCAAATGTTGGAAAGCCTTCAAAGCATGGAGAATGGGCAATATGAAATGGACAAATGGGTATTTCCGGTGCTAAGGTCTAGCTATGATCACTTAGCTAATAAATTGCAAGGATGTTTCTTGTATTGTGCATTACATACCAAAAATGAACCTTATGATATTTGGGGTAAGGATTTGACGAGAAGCTCTGTCTATGAGGGATGGATAGATGGGACAAAGAAGTTGGAGGCACAGAAGGATGAAGTTCACAGCATATTGAAGAAATTAAGAAACAGCAGTTTGTTGGAAATATCATATGACTGGAAATGTGGAATGCACAATCTAGTTAGGGCCATGGCTATTAGTATTGTGAGAGAGACAAATAAAATTATGGCAAAAGCTAATATGAATTTGATAGAAATACCGGATGAAGGCAAATGGAAAGAAGATCTGCAGAAAGTTTTCCTGACTGGAAATAAAATACGAAAAATTCCAGATGGAGCATCTCCTAGGTGTTCCCAACTTTCGACATTGCTTTTAGATTGTAATAGGGATCTCAAATTGATCTCAGACAATTTTTTCATCAACATGCCTGCTCTTAAAATACTTGATTTGTCCAAGACTGACATTAAGTGTTTGCCCAAATCTGTCTCCAACTTGGAATGCCTTCTTGCATTGTTACTTTCAGGGTGTAATACATTGAGCTATGTGCCTTCATTAGCAAAGCTGCAACGGTTAATATCGTTGGACCTTTCCGGCACTGCCATCACTGAAGCACCTTCCGGCTTGGAATTGTTGGTCAATCTTAGACGTTTGAATCTACTAGAAACAGAACAGTTGAAAATGTCAACTTCATCAATAATTTCCAAAATGACCAACCTACAGTCTCTTTATCTTAACCGTATCCCAAAATCAATGGATGTCAGTGCTCAAGATCTACAAGGTTTGAAAGAGTTAGAAGCTATTTCAGCCAACTTTTGTGACATCAAAGAGTTCAATGTCTATTTGACAAGCTTCCAGGACAGAGATAGTGGACTCCAAAATTATTGTTTTAGTTTAACTAAGACAAAAGCACATCACGATTATTTAAATCGGCATTTAGGTGTCAAGTATCCCACAAAAGTGGTATCTTTTGAGGGTTTGGAATTGGGAAATACAGCAGCGGTACTCCCAGAAGACATCAAAGAGTTGTATTTACATGAGTGTCGCCTAAGGCGGGGAAGACTATGCCATGTTTTATCATTTCTTAAAAATAATAATCCATGCAAAATTGAATCCTTTCAGATTAGAAGGTGTGATAACATGAAGTACTTATTTTGTTTCTTTCCCAAATGCTCCTTTTGCTCCTCTGTCCAACTTGCTGGCTGTCTAAGCCTCTGGGTTTTGAAAGACTTGCAAAATATAGTGATACCACATAGTCCATTGTTGGATTTAACCCCCCAGTTTTCTCATCTCACATTTCTCGTCATTTATGGATGCAATAGTATGAAGACTCTGCTAACGCCGGAATTATTTGTACTATTCCAAAACTTGGAGACCATTAACGTTTCAAATTGTGAGTCGATGACGGAGATAATTTCAGAAAGAAGCGGAGGGGAGGATTTTTCTGAAATGGCATTTCTTATAAGCGGCAATTATTCTGACCAGCAAACTATCAGTCTTCCCAAAGTGAAATATGTGGAGTTGGACAATCTACCAGAATTGAATTTTGTATACAGAGGGATTATTCTCTGTCCTTCTCTCCAACATTGGAAAATAAGATATTGTGGGAAACTAATCCTCCCTAAAATTGAGCCCCCTGTTCAGATAGAGGAGACCCCAAATGGATGTACCATCAAGAAAATTTATTAATCAGGTCCATATTCAATCTCCCTTTATAACTTGATTACGGTTTTGATAGCATCTCCAAAGTATATGAACATTGTTACTGTTTGAGTGTTTTATTTTTCCTAATTTTAATTTCAAATATCAGTTATGAATTTCTTTTCTCACGATGAAAGTGGTGTATTTACTGAAGTTAAAATAATTATACCCAAATTATTATGTATTATAAATTTGTCCCTTTTTTTTTCTTTCGCCTGTTTTACACTTTGATGTTTGGATATTTAACCTTAACTCATGATTCTTGTGATCGCCATACTTGAATGCTGATTAATTTTAGAATGGCTGCCAATATAATAAATTGTTCCCTTTTTCAATCTAAGTTAAATCTATCTTTTGCATGGTATGTTAGTCGTTTTTTTCTAATATATTTAAATAAATAATATTACAATAATTTAAATTTTGTTTGTCTATGCAAACTACAACTTTAAATAAATGTTTATACCGAACCAACCCAATTTATATATAGCTTCATCATCTGTTCTTGAAGATTCTAAATGACAATATGGTTCATAATATTTGGGAAATGTTGATGGGTCGTTAGTCTTTGGAATCACTGCTCAATAGTTGCAAGTAATTTGGCTTCTATTTACTCATGTTCTTTTGTGATAATTTCTTATTTAAGGTTTAAATTATACATTACAATTAGTGTCCTTTGAAGCCCTCTTAATTGTTATGAAGATAACGAGAAATTCAATAAGACTAAGCACCTGCAATGCAACCAAGGTACGTGATTGATGTATTTTCAATCATTGTATGCATATCTCATCTTCATTGAAGAATGTGATATGCCTCTTATGATCCTATGAATTATTTAGTGATTTACAAAATATAGTTGCTGAGTTTTAAAATTATGGCATGTGTTTCAGTTTCAGATGGGATTTGGCTTACAATTCTACACGACAATGTAACGCAGGACACTACTTCTGCCGTGTGCATATCGTCCTTCAAATCATCGTCTAAGAACTGTTTATGATTCTGGTTTTTGAGTTGTTTTGCTACGCTTCTTCGAAAATTTCAAGTTTCTTTTTGTGGATTTCAATTGCAACTTCTAGAATTTGTTCAATAACACTCGTTTTCCCCTTGATACATTTTTATGGAGGTTTGATGGTAAAGTATTTTCTTATAGATTACTCAAACCTCTAATTGAGAGTTTACTAACAATATATTCTAGTGACCTAGATTTTTAATTTTCAAATAAGTTCCTCCTAATTAAGAATTTAGTGAAAAATAAAAAACAATGATCAATAATACAAAAGAAATTGGAGTTAGAAAATTTGTCCGACTAATTTTTAAAAATATTTTGAGTTTAAAAATTATCTTAAAAAGTTACTTAGATGTTTGCATTTTACTCAATACGATTCTTTTGTTTTTCAACATATGCTTGAGTTCTCTAACCTTAAATATTAATTTATGTGTCTAAATATTTACCAAGTCTTGGAGAAGTATTAGCACTGAGAATCATGAATTAGTTTTAAGAATGATTAGAAAATTGGATAATTGATTTTGGGTGGCATTTTTTGTTTGGTCAACGCATATGATAATTGCCATATACTCTTAGAAGCAGCTTCTGAAAGTCATCCCAAAAAATGAGTGCCTTGTATTTTTTACAAATTAAATTAAATAAATAAAATGGGTGACGTATATACTTTAGGTCATTTTTAATTTTTAGACTCTTCCAGATATCTCCTCTGAATTTCATGATATTGGTCTTGGGTAATCCACTAGTCCTTTGGACATTCATGCTATACTTGTCATCATGCATATTATTATCAAAACTTTGTCAATTATATATATTTTTAAATTCGGGGTCAAATTAAACAATGTTAGGAATGTGTCATAGCGTAACCAGTTTCGCATAAAAAGTTCAAAAACAACGAATTAGAAATGAACTAACAGTCAGCCCCTCAACGTGCTCCATTTGCCTACATATGGGTGCATGGGCAGCTATTCCGTTCCACATGAGACTCGGCAGGTGAAGGAAACGAATTTCGTTTTTATAATTATATGTAATATTTATTATATTTTTATTATTAATAATTTATTTTTTAAAAATTATAGTATTAGAGTTATTTTATCTACAGTATCATCCCTTTTTTAATTTTTATTTTCATCCTAACAGTTATGTATATCAAACATTAAACTCTCACCATCAAACATTCCCATAAGTCAAAAGAAATACACACATACAAAACAAGTATATATCCTCCCCTATTCAGAGTAAAAAATTTCAGACTCTTTGAAGATTTGAGGGATCGATGATAATTTTAAAATTAAACTTATCAAGAATTTTTTTAGAAATCTTTCATTTTGGGTTTCATGAAGTATCCATTGATGATCATAGGAATCAGGATAGGGGGCGAAAAAAATTCTTTTTGACACCAAATGAATTCAATTCATTGTAAAATCTTATCAATCTTGGTAAAATTTTGAAATCATATTGAAATACATCTTTAAAAAAAAAGAATTAAATTGTCCTTTAAATTGCTTCCAAACAAAATAAATTAAAAAAAAAGAATTTAATTCAATTGAATTTTCAGTTTTTGAGTGTTCTAAAACACACCCTTCCTATGAGTATATATAATCAAATCAATTTTAATCTCATATTGCTAGGAGTAATGAGGAAGGTTTCATGATTTAGTTCGAAAAGTTAGCTTTGATGGGATTTTTATTTAAGAAAGGAGAAAACTTAAAAGCATGTGAAAGATATTTTTATAAAATGTTAGGTCAATGCCAATTTGTCATCCTAATTTAATGGTTTAATTATTTTTCAGTATCCAATGAGACACCAAATTCTAAGATGATGTTCTATGGGTATAATTTTTTTTTGGCCCATATTGTACGTGTTGCTTGTTATTTTATTTGTTTCAACCTATTTAAATAACTGCATTAAATAGTGTAAGAACCATAACACCAAACGTGATCATTGTATGAACTATGAAGAGTAACTATTTAACTTTAAAACTAGTTATTAATATAAACATTGAATTTTTAGACATAATTATTCTGTGTGGTTGTTCAAAGAATAAATTTAAAAATATATATAATTTATAGACAAATTAAGGAATCTTAATATGATGCCAAATGTAAAATCTATTAATATTTAGTTATCTATCATTTTGGTCCCTGAAAATTTTCAATGACATGTACTTAATCCTAACCCAAAAATTTATTGCCATAAATTAATTCTTGCTAAGTTAGAAGTGAGACTAAAATGATGTACTTTCTAAATTACTAAGATTAAATTGATGACAATAATTTTTTAGTAGAACTAAATTGATCACAACAATATTTTTCAAGGATCAATATGATAGTTTATTCCATACGACGTCTACTTTAAATAGGGCAGGTTTTTAAATTGTCTACCTCTTGATCATACTTAAAAGGGAAAACTTTCCATCCTCGGGCTAGCCTCCTCACAGTCGTAATTTTCCCTTTTAAAGTTATAGGCCATAGCTAGAGTCTTCAAGCTCATGAAAACCTATGTCAAAAAGGAAGAGACAAAAATTAAAAAAAGAAAAAAGAAAGCAAACTAATTAAAAAAAAAAACTCCATATTGAGAGGAAGTTCTTGTTTTTGCATAAGAAAACAAACAAGTACCACCACTCCATGGATGGTTCTGTTTTCAGCAGGCCTGCATTATTTTCGCCTGGAATAAATTACACTAATTTTTTTAATTTAATTAAATTATATTTGATATCTCTTATTTTCAAAATTATGTTCGATTTTTTTTTTAAATTTATTTCCTATCAATAAAATCAACTTTTTATATAATAAGCATTAAAAAAGGATTAAAATGTACAGAACTAAATTTTTAAGTCTTTTTTCGTATAAATTTTGATAATAAATTCTCTTAAACTTTTAAATTTGTGCATATAACCTCCACAATTAGTAAATTCATTAACCTACCAATAAAAGAGCAACACATCCAATTAAACGAACCTTTAAACATAAATTTTTCTGCAAATAACACTCTTAAACTTTGAATTATATATAAATGATTTTTTGGACTTTAAATAATGTGTAGATAACTTCTTTAATATGTCACATTTCTATTATTAAAATAACAAACTAATTAATGATAATTCAAACTTGAAAATTTATTATCAAGTTTTAAATATTAAAAATTTATATACTTATAACTCAATTTAAAAAAATTATGTGCATTTTAATCCCAAAAAAAATCATTTAAGTATCTTTATTATTATATTAAAAATAAAATTACATAAAGTTAACTTTAAAAAAATTAGAATGAAAAAAATTTTGTTATTATATATCTTCAAACAAAAAGGGTATCTTCCGTTATTATCAATTCCTTGCTTAGTAGGAGGCCGGCAGGAAGAGAGACAAAGATGTCTTCTGGGTTTCCAATGTTAGCTGCTTTCTAAGTTTCATAATTATATATTTTGGATGCCATTGCTCCCAGGTTAAGTAGCACAGGCTTATGTTTGTACTTTAAAAGAAGAGAGATTTGCTATTGCGGCAAAAAGAAAAAGAGAAATGGAAGTAGCTAAAGGTGGTGAAGTGAGAAGAATTCACATAATCTACTTCCTTAGTTTGACGGGTCATACAGAACAACCCCATCTCATTCGTGTTCATCATCTAGCTCGTAATGGAATCTATCTCCGAGGTGGCTTTTCTTGTACACCCTCCTCTGTTTCTTACACAAGATTTCGATAAATTTTCTTACACATTGCTATTAGGTTTTGGACACTTTTCTTACGCTGTTGATTTGGTTGATTTTTGTTAAATGTTTATTATTAGATTTTCAATTTTTCTCTTTCCCTCAAGGCACTACATCATTGATAGGAAGAAGGCTTTTCTCACTTTCAATCTCATAGTCTCCTCTGCCTGGAGTACTCTGTTTCTTTCTGCTACCCCTAAGGTTTTGGACTTTTTCTTTTAACAAAGAACCACATTATTGATTTGTTTAAGAAATATTTTTCACAAAGCCATGATTTTTGTTGAAATAAACACATAAAAATTGCATCTTTTTTTTTTTTGGCAATGGTTGATGGTTAGGATTAAAGTTAAAAGTATATTTTGTTTATATCTTTGTTGTTAAATTTTTAAATTAAAATATAATAAATATATAATTATCTAATAATAATATAATAAGCGTATAATTTTAATTAAAAAATTATATAATTATTTATAAAAATTATATACTTATAAAAAATTATACATTTATTATATTTTAAATAAACTAATAAATATATGAGAAATTGAATATAATTTTTTTTCCTTGACAATTAATCTTACGAGAAATTGAGTTTATGCATCGCTTTTTATCTGTTAAAAGATGTAAAGAGATGGCTTGGGGAATTGAGAGGGAAGGATTTGGCTGAGGCTTTTGCTTGGTCCTACAAGAGGTAGAATGAATCATTCCCTCCCACTTTTTTCTTTTTTTAATCACTTGTTCTACCGTCTGTTCTCTGTAATGAATTTGTAACTGACTCTGTTATGGAATTGCAGGAGGTACAAAACAGGTTATGTGTGGCAAGACTTGCTGGATGACGATCTCATCACTCCCATCTCTGACAATGAATACGTCCTCAAAGGATCGCAAATCCACCTTACCCCATTTGGTATGCACTTGAATTAATCAGTATTTCATTGTTTTTAGGAAAAAAAATGCAGCTATTTCCATTTTTGCTATTGGTTATTCAACGCATAACAGAAAGATTGTTATGAAAGACTCAATAATTCGGTGCTAAATTGCAATAAACATATACATATTACATAAAAAATTAGATCTAAGTCTTATCATTTGATAGTAAATTGTAAGAAAATTTATATTTTTGGTTCCTATAATTTTATTTAATTTTTAATTTGGTTTATATAGTTTATAAATTTGTGATTGACTCTTTACAATTTACAAATTTTTAATTTAGATATTACTGTTAAGATTCTATTAGTATTTTGTTAAATTTTATTTATATAACTAATTATATATTATCTTAACACTGTAAATATATAATTATGTATGATTCATGCTAACAAAAGAGATAAAAACATAAATAATAAAATAAAATTAATTTATATATATATGACAAAATACTGATGAAAATATAATAATGAGGACTAACTTAAAAATTATTTAAATTATAATGGTATAATTACAAGTTTTTAAACTATAAAAACTAAAATAAAAATTGAGTGAAATTATAAAGATTTAAAAGTATAATTTTCACTAATTTCTATGCATATTCTTAAATATAAATTATAGGTTAATTTGGTCTTTTGATTTTGTTCCCTTATGTTTGCTTCGGGCCAAGTGAACTTTTTACTCAGTTCATATATGTATCCTAAATCGTCACCTCCGTCTAGATGGTAGTGATCTAACGTGTCTGTTAATCTAGCAGAAGGAGATGACAATTCAATATCCATATCATAGGAATTAGAAGTTAATAACTAATTTTGCACGAAATATTAATTTAACCAACTTTCTGTTGCTAGGACTTGTTAAGTTGAAAAACCTACTGGATTATGCAGAAACTTGTACATTTGATGAGAGGAAAGCTTCCATATTGGTTGAGGAGAGTCCTCTTCGAGTACATGAAGCAGAGGGCAAACAGCAGAAGCAGAAGCAACCATCTATAACAGAAGAACTTCAAATTCAAAGATTTCCAGATTTCAAAACGAATTCTCAAGAGAAACTATCATCAGAAATCGGCCCTGATAGGTCATCGTTGACAGATGAAAATGAATCTTCAAAGGTTGAAAAAGAGAAGCTTGTGGGGACAGGAAAACAGAACCCAGATGATCAGAGCCATGAAAAACTTGATAATTACTCGCTACATTATTTTTTGTATCCCAGTCCGTTAAGCAAGAAGATTAGGCGTCAAAGTAACAAAGATAACAAAACTGATACACCAGAGACATCTTTTTCTTCATCATGGTCATCATCTTCTTCATCATCACAATCCTTCATGAAAGAAAGTAAAAGATTTTCAACTGGAGCTTCTGGTTTTTTTCACAACTTGATCACTTGTGGGGCCAAAGATATAAACGATGAAGTACTGGTCATGACGAATCGACCTGACAAAAATGTCTCCAAGAATTCTAAAAACAGAGATGATAATAAGGCCCAGATTTGTAAAGAAGATAAATTGGGAGGATCAGCCAGGAATCTTGGGAGTTGTTGGAATCTCCAGCAGCAGCAGCAGCAACAACAATATTATGCAGCCAGGTGAGTATATCAAAAATTGAGCTCAGAATATTTGAAGTTAGATATAGTTTTTGTGCCATGAACCTTTCATATAAGGGAGGGTATTAGAGATTATAATAAAAGCAAAACTTAGATATAGTTTTTAATTGTTTGATATCAGTTTTTCAATAAAAAATGAACTTCCTTATTTGCAGAAAAAGCTGTGATGAGAAGAGCACAAACAAGAACGAGAAAAAGCTTGGCGAGTTCCTGAATCAAACTCCTCACAAACCATTTGGTGGTGGTCCAATTTGCTCTTAAGTGACTGAACATGTCAAACTAATCCTTGGTCAGAATTTCAACAATATTATGAAAGGACCCAAAAATATATGAGAAAATCATGGTTATTCTGGTGAAGGATAATGGAGTAACTTTCAGTTGGCTTAGCTAAATGAAGTTGCGTCATAGACACAGTCAAAATATGAACTTTGCAGGTTAGGAAAGTGGCAAAAGTTTCCAACAAAAAGACCATTGGAGTCAAGAATTGAACTAGCTGTACCATAATGGATCATCAAATACCAGATTTTCAATTTAATGTAACCATAAAGTTAAGAAAAACATGTTCAATTGCTTGTCTTTAACTGTGATTGTGGTCAAGAAACCTAAGACTATAATGCCAACAACGTGGGTAGTTGAAGTCAGAGAAAGTGCACAAAAACATGAAGTTCAGTAGAAGATTGAAAGCCTTGACAGCACTCTAGAGATCATCAAGTTTTCCTTATACAGATTCCACTTGTATGTCTTTTTGCAAATACTTTTGACTTTGCCAGAAACAAACCTCTATTTTTTTTTTTTTTTAGCTGCTTATTTTAGAGTTAGTTGAAAGGGAGAAATACGTTGAAATGAAATTTTCTATCCATCCTGCTCTCTAGTCATTTGATCTTTTTTTTTTCTTGGTTTGAGAGGAAGAGATTCTTTTTTTTTTTTCCTCATTAGTATTCTCAATGACAACATAATGACATGATTTCTCACTCTTTAATGCCTCACTTTCTGCGTGTGTTCTAAATAGAATAAACTTGGAAAGGTTGGTGAGAAAACAGCAATGCCATCAATATTATGCATTTCCAAGCTGAGAATTTGGTCGTTTGATTTCCATCTTTTTCTTTTCCAGTTTTGGGTTAAATATGTGCAGCATGGGCGGGTATAGCCCTGGCCCAATGAACTATCCAAATCCAACCCAATAAAGTATTGGGAATTGAATTGAAATTTAGACTTTAGGATCCAGTTGAAAATCCTTGGACCCCCTTCACTAATTGGGTTGGGGTTGGATCTAAAATTTTCAAGACAAACTGTGTAGGTGTAATAACTCGAATTAAAATAATAATAGCAAAATAATTAGTTCAATTAGACAAAATTATTTTTAAGATAAATATAATATTTAGATAATTTTAAAGATAATTTTAGAGCTTTAAAATTATCTTAATGAATCATTTTGACATCTAACTTGTACCCATCAAGATATTTATATGTTCCAAAATTTTAAAATTGGTTAATATAAAAACTCTAAATAATTATGGATCCTAATTTTCATATTTAAACATGTAAGAATAATTCTCCATGAATCTTAAACAAATTACATTAAAAAAAATTTTAGGTGCCTTTTTGTAATTTTTTCTTTTTTCCTTTATAATTTTCCTTCCTTGTTACTTCTGATCTGACGCAAGACCCTCCCCCCCGCCCCCCAAAAAAATTTTCTCTCTTTCTTCGAAGGCTCCCCTTTCTTTTCCTGTAGTTCTCGGTTAACGCAGCCTTTCTTCTTTTTTCCTTCTTCTTCCATTACCTTTCTTTTCTTTTCTTTGTTCTTGTTGCTTGCTAGCCATGCTTCCCCTAAGATGCTGCTGCCATCGTTTTCTCCTTGACTTTAGCTTTCATTTTTGCTCCATTTTCATGCCAATGGTGATCCAAACTTTAATGGCAGTTTCTCTTCCTTTTTTGGCCTTGGATGGAGTTCTCAAATTGAGGCTTTTTATTTTAATTGGCACTTTCTACTTACTCATTTAAACCCCTTAAGATATATTCTAAATTCAAACTAAATTTTAGAAACTTAAATTAAATCATAATAATTAATTGGTGAAGTAGAAGCTTAGGATTAGTAGTAATATTAAAAAATTTAAACTATAATTATGGGTTTAAATACTATAAAGTTAAATAAATTATATTGAATGTATTAGAAGTCATTTGAGAAATTAAAATGATGTTTTCATATTTAATATAATTATAGATGATATTGAAACTATTTATTTAATCAAAAAATCTTGTCAAAATTTTAAGAATTTGAGACCTCTACGATCGACCCCCACATGTGAGTGTGTAGATAGTAAGGTGGTAGTCTTTTTCACTTTATGTTTATATATCATTAACCCAAATTTCACATTTTGTTATTTGTCTTATCTATATTGTTGGGGAAATATATCTTGCTTTTTTAACTTTATGTGAGCCATAATATGCATGTGAAAGTATATATATATATATATATACATGGTTATTATATTAGAGAGATGACGAATACTTTTATTTATAATTTTATTATAAAAATTTGTTGATTTATTGTTTTTATTTATCTAAATTACTCTTTTTGCTTGACTTAATTTTTACTAAATGATTTTATTTCAAAATTGTAGATGAAAATCTTGTTAGAACCTCATAGCTTTTAGCGAGGATAACAGCTTAGATGCACTTAGTTAGAATAACGAATAATTGCTGTATGGCGGCACGTAGTGATAATTATATTGGATATATCGTCAGATGCACACGGTATGGCGGCACTCGGTGATAATAGTGATATTGTGATATTATACAGTGGCATTAATCGTAATATTGAATCCTGAGTGGCGGTACTCAGGGTTAATTATAATTTTTTCTTATAATACTTATTCCATCTTATTCTTTTTAATTTTAAATTACGTTTTGTAATATAATTTAATTATTGTCAATATATATATATTAGTCAATTATTTATTCAAGTGATTTATTGCAAAAAACTCTAAACTTATTTGTTTTCCCTTTTCGTTTGTTTTGTTGTCTATGTATTCACTAAGCCAGTAGTAAGTTTATCTCTTTTCCTTATATATTTTCATATTAGTAGATTGGGATGCTCTAGGATTTGCGTGCCTCCCAAACACAAATGGTATGATATTTTGGTCAATTGGTTGTGTAGAGACTCCAAGACATATGGGCTATTAAGTGATACATTATTTGGAGCCATGTGAATGTTGTACTTTTATAAACCGCACGATGACCCTTGTAATGAAAATTGTTTATATTTTAAAGCTTATGTACATGCTGTATTGTGGCAAGAACTTGGAAGTATAAAATATTGGTGAATTTTTAAATGAAATATAATGGGTTATGCTGGATTTGCAAGACTGGGATGTCCAATTTTTAAGGGGATACTATCAAATTTTTCAGCAACTTCTAATCATTTATATGTATGATTATATAAAAGTATAAGCATTGATTAAATTGTTAGGATTACTGAGCTAAACCAACCTTGTTTGGCTTACCGAGATTTGAGTCGTGACAATAGGCTAGTATTATATATATATATAAGAGGATACAGCAATTGACATTGGTATCATTAAAGTTATGTTTACTCTATTGAATATATTTTATAATTTTTTAACAAAATTTAATATTAGATTAAATGTTTTTATTATGAATACCATCTCTACAAATTTTGATATTAATTAGACGTTATTATATGTTTCATTAATAACTCCAAAAAATTAACGAATATATATATATATATATTCCAAGATACCAAACTGGATAGTGTGGGCTTCAGTCTATCCAAGTTGAACAGTATGTTACTTTGAAAATTCTTACTAATTTCATTTCTCACTGAATCCGTCAAGGCTATTTCCACCTCCATTTTGGAGCCATCAGACTAATCCTTACCTTACATGGTAGAACAGGGATTGCTGTTACAGCCCGTGTTTCCTTTCTTGATACATCCTACACCTCATTCCCTAAGATTTTAGAGTCTAACAAAAAAGTTCTTCTAGATAAACAACTACTCCACTGGAAAGACTGGTTTTCCTGCTATAAATTCACAGTTGAACATATCCAAGGACGTCATAACATTCTAGTTGACGTTCTATCCAGACCTCCAAAAACCCTTAATATTATCACTCCAACTAAACCCATTCCTCTCATCCAAATAGCTCATTCTATCCCTGGATATACCATTTACCATCCTCAACCCCAACTGAAAAAAGATTTTCCTCCTGGAGAACCCCGACCAACAACCCCTGCTGAAATTCAAAGCCTTGCTTAAAAATCTTTGTTTTATTACCTCCATCGTTACCTGAACATAAGGCATTGGAGGTTCTGTCTACTCAGTGAGTTGGCAAGGTTGAACAGAGTAGCTCAGATGAATATTGTAGCCAGAATAATCTGAATCATCAGAATCAGAAAAGTCTGAGTTGGATAAATGAAGTCCAAGAAAGGCAAAGACAATGTTTGCATTAGCATCTTAAATAAATGGCTTTATTCTAAGTTTCTTTATCTTCTGAAATCTTTTATCAGTAGATCTCTTACGATTATCTTGTCTATCCACTAGTATGCTCTACACTTGCCTTTTAAGAGGATCCTGTGTATCAAAACGTGTTGTTACTATCGTAGTATCTGGATAACAATAATTACTTGTCTATGATTATCCAGAGTTTCTAAGCAAATCAACAGAATCCTTTGTCTTAAAAGGCCAGCGCACAAAAGCTCAAAGCTTAGGGGAATATCGACAACGATTCTATACCACAGCTAATAGTGCTAATGACCTCTTTGGTCTAATTTACAAAAAATTTCTTGGTGATTTCCATCTTGTAGACAAGCGGAAGCAGCAAGAATTCAACATGAGTAGGATTACCATACAGGACATTGGGTGGCGAACAAGTTCATCTTTTTCATCAGAACAGAGAGGTTTAAAACCAATTAGTCGAGATTGATCAGAATCAGAATCTGAAGGATAAGGGTTAATAGTAGACAATAAAGAGATTGTCATCAGAAACTTATTCAGCACCAATGATATGAACTTGTACTTTTAGCCTGGTGGGAAGAGTGGGATCTGACAGCTTGATGTTGAAGTTGGGAACAATAGTCAGAATCGCGCTTTCACCATTTAAAGTGACAAAAGCGAGATAAGTCTTATTTTAAAATTTATCCTACTTTATTGTATAATTATGGGTTTTACTATCTTGCATGTGCAAAGGTCGCCTTCTATCAACTCTGTATTCTTCTGCTCTTGTAAACACCATATATATATATATATATATATAAACCTTGTAAAGACCAGGGCTCAAAAAGGAACTTAAAAAGGTCAAAGTCTACAATTATGAATATTAAATGTATCCTGCAAATTTGGTCCCATATACTCTTTAATTACTGCCTTCGTACTTTAAGATATAGCCATGTTACATGGTCTATTGTACCATTAGTATATTCAATTTCTCCATATTAATTATAGCCTTTTCTTGTTATCTACCTTTGGGCAAAATCACACGTATAAATTTTAGTTATATTTGATATTACGATCGCGTGATATCTGATTGATCTTGTGTATTGTAACAAACATAATTTTTATAAATACATTTTTTTAAATTCAGAAATTAAGTAAAAAAATTAGAAATAACTCATTAATGTAAAATAAATTATCTTGTAGTAGAAAATAATATTTAATTAATTTTTATATTCTTTTTCAAAGGTTTTACAAATTTTCCATTTTCAAAATTTCTATTTATTCTGCCATTTTTTACTTAACTTTTTTATTTTTGGCTTTTTTTTAATTTTTTTGAAATATTATAAATCTAAACATATTAAAAATAATATAAAATTTTAACTTATTGAAATTATTTCAAAATTTTATTTTAAATAATATAAAGTTTGATATTAATTACGTCCAAATTGAATAATATAAATTATTCGATTTCCTCTTTTTTCATATTAATTACGTCCAAATTGAAACTCTAAAATAAAATTTAAAAATATGTAATTAATTATAAAATAACTATGGCAATAAGTGCAAAAATAATTTTTACATACAACACATAAAATAATCATCAGACAACGACTACAAAAATAATTTACATATACAACATATCAAATATAAAAGTGACAAATGACAAGAAAAAATAAAATAAATATGTATATAGACAAGAAAATGATGCTTATCTGTTGAGATTTGCGAACAAATTTGACATACTGTTGATGTCGGCAAATTCAAATCCACAATTTGCAAAAAGTATTACCTTTCAATTAATACTTTTTATTTGTCACTCATGACTTAATTTTTTTTAATTTCTTTTGGATCAAAATTCGTAAAGGGATGTGTATATTTTAAATAATCTATTTATTGTTGCATCTACGTGGAAACTAGAGAGTTTATTAAAAGCATATTTATTGTGGCCAGTCTCGAAAAAATTGACAATTTTTTTTACCAAATATGTGTATGATATATGCAGGCATGCTCTTTGCGATGAATTCTTGAGGTTAAATGTCATATCAAATATAATTAATTTTTGGCATGGATCTCTAAATATAAAAGAAAAATAAATCTTAAATCATGAAATCAGCTCATTTATTATCCCTAGAAAATGATCACCTTAGCAGCTAGCCAGCTACAAATAACCCTCCATTGTTCATGAAAGTTAAGAGAGAAAAATCCTTATAATTTGTTTTTACTAAATTATAGAATACTTTCTAACTAGCTTATGTAAGACTCAAGTGGCCTAACTGATATTGATTAAATGGTTATTATTCAATTGGTTAAATAAATAAATATTAAATGTGTTAATTTCTGATTGGTTAGTATGAGAGGTGGTTTCCTAATATAACAAGCCACTTGATGGGAGTGATTAATTAGGAGTTACCAAATAACTTGAAGTTAGATAATTAGGATTGATATGAAAAATTGATCATTATCTCTACTTACAAAAGATTTATGTTCAATCTCTATTTACCAAATTGTTCTTTTATTGAATTTATATTGTTTGTGAAAATTTATGAGATTCCAAGATTATGTGTATTGCACACAATTAATGAATTCTATCATTAATTAGAAAAACAATAGACAGAAATTAAGAGGCTTTATAGGTATTATAATTTATGCAAAATTAAGATTTGATTTGTATAATTAAAGGTTACCAAATTAAAGTTTAATTTATATAATAAAAAAATTACTTAGAAACTAAACTTCCTTATTTATTTTGTCATTCTCAATCTCAACTCTCAACACGTCTGGATACAAATGCAAGGTCGCCACCACGCCTTCGGTTGTTGGCGATAGCCCCAAAACTTGTCATGGTGTCTGTGGACTGATTTGAAGGCAACGTAATTACTGGAAATGGGTTTTGTATTAAAAACTTTGGCAAAACTAGTTGGCAGTAAAAAATTGAGAAACAAGCTTTTTTTTTTCTTTTTTTTTTCTTTCAGAAACAAGCTATATTACAACCCCAATTGGATTAATGAATGAAATGCAAAATTTGCTTGACAGCAATGGACTATGCAAGAACTTTTATTTTCTTTAAATACAACAGTAATGTGTTGGCCTAACTAATTTCTTGCTATTCCAAGGTGAAATGTATATGTGTCTAAGGGATGGCATAAAGGAGCAGGGAGGGAGCGGGATGCATTTTCTGCTTCTTTTTCTTCACATGTGTGTGTGTGTGTGTGTTTTTTTCATTGATAATTTTATGCTCTTGAAAACATCAAGTTCTCTATTTATAACACAATTAATTGTTAAATATAAAATAATATTTTATTAAATAATCACTTAAAATATTAACTTATTTAATAATTAATAACTCTTAAAAGAATTAATTTAATTTTTGTATAATTAATGAATATAATTATAATAATAAATATATTAAAATAGGAAAAATATTGTTCTATATTTAATAATTAATTGTGTCATAACTAAACATTATGGTGTTATTGAGAATATAAGATTATCAACTTTTTACCATCTTTATTTTCATTATCAAAAGACCGGAAGAATTCTCATATTGATAAAATTTCATGTAGGTTAGGTTGAATTTTATAAAGATTTAGTAAATTTTTTTAAAAATCAAAACCATATAATTTTAAATTCAAATACATTTTTAAGAAAATATACATTAAAATTTATTAGTATTAATGATAGTTGTAAAACAAAAAAAAAAAAGAACACAGATTTAGGCATTAGATACTAAAACAACTTAATAAAATAAAGAGTACGATCTAGTCCATTTATTATAGCAGGTTTGTGTGGGACGCAAAGTACAATCCTTGTCCCCCTCCTACACCTTTGGCGGGGTGAAACTTAGTCTATTTCTGTCTTCGCACAGCAAAATTTCTTTCACCTCAATAAATTTAAAACAATTACATAAATTTATAATATTAAACTGATTATTTATAAAAGATATTGTAATAGATTTAAGATATCTAGTTGATTATGAATATCTGAAGATTTGAAGAGACCTCAGACTTCCTATGTGATTCATACTCTATATCACAACTTATAATATATTAAGTTGTGGAGTTAGAATTTGACATAAATACAGAAGAGACCTATCTAAATTATAAATAAGTTCTAGTACCCACTCATTATGACCTTATAATTTGTGAACTTACATTTTTATCTATATTAATCAATTAGATATTCAAACTAAAATAATAAGATCACCAATCCAATCTTAATAAGTTAACCCAAATACATTTCATATAAATTATAAATTAACTTATTTTTATTTAAAATAAAAATTAATTAATTGTAGTCTACAATAATTCTAACACTCAGGACTATTTTCACAAGGATCCTCATAAATAGAAAAAGTTGCCATCACTAGGTATCAAAGTTGGCTATTGTTATAGGTTATAACGGTATAAATGTTAGTCAAAACGATTTTTTTAATTCAATATATATCATATGTCAAACGCCACAATCCGAATATAAAAAGGAAATTTGATGAACGCAATTACAAGTTTGTAACTAGCTATTATGATGAAATATATTATGAGATTCAATCTAATCTTATCATACGCTACTGTTCTGTCAATAAGAGTTAGCTTACTTGATAAAAGAAATCTGAGTATAGTTTCATTGTCACGCCTAGTTGCCCTTCTACTAAAGTGCTTGATATAAGCATATATTGTTGTTAAATTCATGAATTTACTTATGAGTTTATCAAATTTAAGTTTATATTAAGAAAAAAATCATATTAACTTATTTGTAAACTCAGATTCAATACAAACTTAGTTTAATTCACTTTTAATTCAGATAAACGTGGTTAACTCAATATTTTTTAAACTACTTTTGACGAGCTACAATATAATTAAATCAAATTGAGTTAAAAAATAAAATAATAGAATTCATATTTATAATTTTGACAATATTCATTCTAATGATGAATGGATAATTGAAGAGAGGAGAAATGGAGATAATGTAGAGGAAGAAGGTGATGAGATTCTTTAACCTATTCAAGTTAACGAAAATGTTACTAATCCTACTCTTAAGCTAGTGATAAAGTTGAGTAATCATTTGAAGGTTGATTTGAATGTTAATAATATAGGTAATGATGTTTTAAATATAACTTTGAATGCTGACATTGAAAAAGAATATAATGATAATGATTTTAGTGATAATAATAATAGTGAGACATGCAAAGATGATGATAATAAGACTTTTGAAAATCTTTGTTAAATTTTTATTTATATATTTGAAATTTGGATATATTGAATTAATATTTATGTATGAACTTGATTAAAATTTTTATGTTGAGAAATATGAATTATAGAATATAAATAATTTTTTTTTTAAATTAGTATAATTTAAATTGTATTTTAAAGAATTTCTTTTTGTGTATTATATTTTTTATATAATTATTAATAAATGTAAACTCTTACAAGTTTAGGAAACGATATTACATTACAAGTTTGCCTTTTCTTTGAGTTTATCTAAACTCGTGAATTTGATAACCTTGTAAACATATAAGCATTGGCAGATGTAGATATGGGGTTGAATGCAAACCATTAATATTTTAACTGATAAATAGCATTAAAATAACTATCCTCCTGACCATTTACGTTTCGATTAAATGGAATGCAAAAATAATAAGAGTAAAGGGCAATTTAGAAAAGGTAAGTTTAATGAACACTATAAAATAGGCAATGGTCTGGAATGAAGCAGGCAACACAAGGTGGAAGAGGTGTTAAAATAAATTTAAGACAATTATATGAAATTAGAACACTAGATTGGTTACTTGTAGAAGACATGGCGATAGATTTAAGATACCCCGTTGATTCTGAATTCCTGAAGGTTTGAAGAGATTAGAGTTTCCTTTGTGATTCACACTCCCTATCACAACTTATAATGGGGTAAGTTGTGGAGTTCGAATTTAACATGAACACAGAAGGGATATAGCTAAATTTAAATAAAACTCTAGTACTCACCCATTATGGGCCTATGACTTATGGGCTCGCATTTTCATTCATACTAATCAATTAGATATCCAGCCTAAAATAACATGATCACTAATAATAAGTGGGCCCAAATGCATCTCTCATGGATCACTAATCAACCCGTTTTTATTTGAAACAAAAAATAATTGATTACAACCTACAATAATTCCTACATTCTCCTATTTGGGTAAAATCAATTCTTCATCTTAAAAATCTTTATTTTGAAAACGACTCTCAAGCTAATGACTAATTTTATAATGTGACCACATTTTAAAAACATATGATCCAAGATGCAATATCTAATATGATTTCATCCAACTAAAGCTAAGTAACACTGAATCATGACAGTTATCATATCTACTACTGATATTAAACTTTTCAAAGTTACAAATGTCACTAACTCCGTTGACTAGTCATTAGTGTGGAGTGCAGCAAAAAAATAGTATGTCAATGTGATCCAACGGCCAAACTACTATTTTCTTTGTCAGTCCTCACAATTTCTCTTAAGTACTTTAAAGCCAGAGAAACTGTATGGTTTGTCAATAAACCATCATGCCTCAATTTTAATATAGCATCAACCATGGGTATAGTGGTTCTAATGACACCAAGTTCAAAATTTTACAATTGATGCATATATTCAAAAATACAAAATACTAAAAATTCAATGCGTTATCAATTAGTCGGAATACAAATCATTTAAATGTCAAAAGTATCTAAAAAAATATGTTCAACATAACAAGAAAATAATATAAAACTCAAACTCCCACTAACCAAACATATTAAGAGAACTTACAATGCTCATGTTCTCAACGTGTCTTTTAAACATAATGGGCCTAAATCCTTTGGTTAAGGGATCAGTTAACATAGAGGCTGTGTTTATATATTCAATAACTATTTCGTTGTTCTTTACTAAATCTCTGACAATCAAATACTTCTACTCTAGATGCTTAGAACCACTAGTAGTTTTATTATTTTTAGCATAAAACATTGCAGCACTATTGTCACAGTAAATCCTTAGTGGTCTCACAACGAAATCCATAATACGAAGTCCTGTCACCAAATTTCTCAACCAAACAGCATGAGTAGCAGCAGCGTAACAAGCAATAAACTCCGCTTGCATAGTGGAGGAGGCAACTAGAGTTTGTCTTTTACTCTTTCAAGATATGGCACCCCCAACTAACATAAAGATGTAAGTAGAAGTTGATTTTCTACCATCAAGACACTTGGCAAGATCTGAATTAGTTTATCCTATTATCTCTAAATTATCAACCCTTCTGTAAATAAGCGTATACTCTTTAGTTTTTTGCAAATATCTTATTACTTCATTTGCTGCTATCCAATGTTCATTCCCTGAATTAGACTGATATCTATGCAAAACACTAACTATGAAGGCTATGTCAGGTCTAGTGCATACCTGAGCATACATCAAG
This sequence comes from Erythrophleum ivorense, assembly GCA_026724425.1. Taxonomy (NCBI): domain Eukaryota; kingdom Viridiplantae; phylum Streptophyta; class Magnoliopsida; order Fabales; family Fabaceae; genus Erythrophleum; species Erythrophleum ivorense. The sequence goes on along the minus strand of JAIUCV010002764.1, from coordinate 6,071 downwards.
CTCCCCAATGCACTATCAAATGATTTGTATTTTATCTCTCTCTTTTCAATATCATTTTTAGGGCACTGATCTTTATTAAATTTATCCCCTTTAATCACTGGAACATCTCCGGGTTTACAATTTTGTATATTAAACCTCTCCAGAACTCTATTAATGTAAGTCTTTTGGGATAACCCAAGCATATGACATGATCTATCTCTATAAATTTCAATACCTAACACAAATGATGCTTCGCCAAGGTCCTTCATGTCAAAGAACCTAGTCAACATGTGCTTAGTTTCATGAAATAAACTAAGATAATTGATAGCAAGTAAAATGTCATCTACATACAGTACAAAAAAAATGAATGTACTTCCATTGACTTTGATGTATATGCATTGATCAACCTTATTTTCTTCGAAACCTAAAGAGGTTACTACCTCATCAAATTTCAAATACCACTGTCTAGACACTTGTTTTAGACCATAAATTGATCTTTTTAATTGACAAACTAGATGCTTGTTACCTCTTGCTTGATAGCCCTCGAGTTGTTGCGCGTATACTACTTCATTCAGGTTATCATTCAAAAAGGTTGTTTTAACATCCATTTGATGCAACTCCAAATCAAAATGAGTTACAAGTGTCATAATAATTCTAAAAGAATCCTTAGTGGACACTGGTGAAAATGTTTCATTGAAATCAATGCCTTCTTTCTGAATAAAGCATTTAGCCACAAGTCTAGCTTTATATCTCTTAATCTTTCGTTGTGAATCTTTTTTTTTTTTGTTTTAAACACCCATTTGCAACCAATTGTCCTACAATTATTAGGCAATTCTACAAGCTCTCACACTTCATTGTTAGCCATAGATTTCATTTCCTCATCTATAACATCTTTCCACATATTAGATTGAGGACAAGAAATAATTTCTTTATAATTCTTGGGGTCAACAACATCCATAACATCATAAACATCTTCACTAAGGTAAACCATAAAATCATCAGTGATAGCAAGCCTTCTTTGTCTAACTGATCTCCTCATAGGTATTTGTTCAACTGGTTCAATTGCTTGTGAGACTTCAATAGGGGGATTGACAACATTTTTAATTGGAATATGATTTTTAATGAAGGTATTAGACGGTATGCTATTATCAAAAATGGGCAAAGGCAAAGAGACAGATTTTTGGGTATCCATAGGAGTCTCATGAGATGGGATAATGGTTTTAGCTACATCAAGCTCCAAAAACTTAGCATTCATAAATTCCACAATTTTGATACCTCTACTAGGACAAAAGAACTTATACCCTTTAGCGCGATCTAGATATCCAATGAAAAAGCAACGACTAGTTTTTGGGTTTATTTTTTTTTATGAGGGATTGTAAATTTTAACTTCTACTGGGCATCTCCAAACATGAAAGTGGTTCAAATTAGGTTTTCTTCCTGTCTAAAGTTCAAAAGGTGTTTTTGGCACAGATTTGCTAGGAACTCTGTTCAGTATATAAAGAGCTATTTTCAAGGCCTCACCCTATAGGAATTCTGGTAAGTAACATCTACTTATCATACTCTTCATCATGTCTTTAAGTGTGCAATTACGCCTTTTGGCTACACCATTCTGTTCAAGGTTACCAGGTATGGTATATTGTGGAACAATTCCACAATTTTGTAAATATTTTGTAAAAGGTCCTATATGCTGGCTCGTGGTATCATGTCTACTATAATACTCTCCGCCATGGTTAGATCTCACTATCTTGATGACTTTTTTCAATTATTTTTCTGCCTCAATTTTAAAAAATCTTAAATTTTTCAAGAGCATTGAATTTTTCTTTAATCAAATAAATATAGACAAATCGAGAAAAGTCATTAATAAAAGTGATAAAGAACCTATTACCACAAATTATAAAAGAAATGGGTCAACTAATGTCTGTATGAATGATTTATAAAAGACTCAAACTTCTAGTTGCACCTTTCTTTTTACTTTTAGTGAACTTTCCTCTAACATAGTCCACACAAGTCCCTACATCGTCAAACTCTAAAAAAGAAAAATATCACTTTTTAATTAATTTTTCAACTCTTTCCTTAAAAATATGACCTAAGTGCTTGTACCATAATGAAAAGATTTTTTTTTTAATTTTAGACCTTTTGGTAACCACACTTTCAACGTTTAAAGATAAAAAATTATTGTCAGAAACTAAAGATAGTTTATACAAGCTATCCACTAAATATCCATAACCAATAATTTGGGAATTTAACATTAAATTTAATTTTTCATTGCCAAAAGTAAAATAAAAGCCAAACTTGTTTAAACAAGAAATAGAAATTAAATTTCTTCTAAAAGAAGGTACATAAAAAATATCTTTCAAAATAAGTTCAAAATCGATTGCCAAAATTAGATTGACGTTTCTCACTAACACTACCACTACTTCAAGGTCATTTCCTACTCTCAACTTGTTTTCTCTCGGGTTTGGTTTCCTTAAGTTTTTGAATCCTTGTAAAGACACAGCAATATGGGTTGTAGAACCACTATCAAGCCACCAAGAATTAATAGGGACATCAACTAAATTAGACTCATAACAAACAAAAATTAGGGGATTGCCTCCAGATTTCTGCTTATTCTCTAGCCAAGTATTGAATTTTGTGCAATCATTCTTTTTATGCCCCTTTCCCTTACACCAGAAACACCATATATTTTTCTTAATAAGGATTGGTTTAGAACCTCTTACATCATAATGTTGACCATTGTCTGATTTCTTTGAACTTTGATTCTTATGAGAAATATTGAATTAATTTTTCTTATATTTCCATTTACCCTTGCTAGAATGAGGTTTACCATGAGAAGTAAAAAGGACTAGCTCATGGGATAAGTCACTCTTTTCTTTCTTTAATTTTTCTTCTTTAGCTACACACTTAGTAATGAGGTCATTAATGGTCCACTTCTCACCAAAGGTATTATAGGCAATTTTGATTTATGTAAATTCAGCAGGTAGGCAATTCAAGACATGTGAAACAATGAAATTCTCATTTAAGTCAATGTTATGGGCTTTCAGTTTGGTTTGGATGTGAATCATCTTTAAAATGAACTCCCTTACTCCCTTATTATTGTCATACCTCATATCAATCAACTTTTTCATAAGATATCCAGACTTAACATTATTAAATACTTAGTATCTTTCTCCCAAAACAGTAAAAAATTCTTTAGCACTTGTGGTTTCTGGTAAGGCACTAAGTAAGTGCTCAGAAATGGTCCTCTTAATGGTAATCAGACTAAGTCTGTTAGATCTCTCTCACTTGGTTAAGAACTCTTTCTATTCAGTTGTACTCTTTTTATTCACTTCAGGCTTACTATCGCGTAGTGCTAGATCAAGGTCAGCAATTCCTAAAGAGAATTCTAGGTCTTGCTTCCATTTGTTATAATTTGATCCAGTTAAAATCTCAATTGAAGCAGAACAATTATTCATAGAAAAGATAACTGTAAAATTAGAATACATTAGAATAAACAACAAGGGCAATTTATACATAGCTTTAATTAAAACAAGCTATCACAATGAGGCCAACATAATAGCACATTTCCCTTTGATCAAAATGTACAAATCAAAGTCACAACCTATATCAGAACCTCTGATGAGTTAATCAGTGAGAATACATTGGATTTAAATATTTATTCCTTTTAGGCAGATAAATATTTTAGGCCAATATATTCCCCATTAACTTCATCCCAAATTAACTCCTAATTATAATATACAACAACTCCCTTTGGACAGGTTATATCATGAGATAATTGGAAGCCTTCCTCAAATTACAAAAAAAATTTTATGAATTAATATGAACAACTCCACTTTGGTGTTAATTATCCATAATAATTTATAAAACTCCTTGCACAGGAATTACTTACATCTTGCCCAAAATTATGGTACAGTCTTTAAGGAGGTGTAATCAAATATTACACTTCTATTGTCCATGAACAAATTCTATAGCATTCCCAAAAAGGCTTCATGCAAATACAATTAAAAATAGAATCATATATTTCTTAAAACAAACATATTAAGACATATATATTAGGCTGAGAGTACACAAATATATATTATTATATATGGAGAGTGAACATCACCGTAAGGTTCAAAATCTAATAAATTAATTTTTCAATGCATCACCTTTCAGAAAATTATCCAAATTAATATTAAAATATATTTTATGTATTAATATTTATATAAAAAATATTTATAGTAGTCAAAAAATTATAAAACATATTCCAAAAAGTCATATTTAAAATATGGATTGCAATGTAAAAAATGACATTGAAAAATTTCATCTGTAGAAGCCACACTCTCCTTCACTTTCCAGAGTTGTGAGTGGGCATGGATTTCACCTTCATCTTCTACCTTAGGCGGATCAGCCTAGCAACAGAAATGGGTCATGCAGGACCCGCGGGTACAGCATTCGGGTTTCATGTTTTTAGAGCTCTATTCTTGCATTTTTTATGTGTTCTTCGTTCATAATCCCATTCTAAATCTATTAGAAGCAAAATCCCCAATTTTAATCATGGATTTAGAGGCTTTCTAATACATGAACTTCTTCCCAAATTTGATTTCATGGAGAGAATGTTCAAAAGCGTTCTTCTCATAATTGTTTAATGTATCTTATTCATAATCTCATGTGAAACATATCCATAGCTAAAGCCCCAATTTTAATCCACAAATTGCACAATTTTAATGCAAATGAAGCTCTTGAAAATCGTCTCCCATGCCAGAAAATTTCGAAAGAAATTGCAATATAATTAGCCAATTTTGATGTAATTGATGTATGGGTTTATTTCATATCATCATAAGGAACTTTGTATTCGAAAATCATTCATCAATTTGCAGTAATTCATAAGATTGAAAATTCAATCTTGAAAAACCCTAACCTAGGTTTCGAATTTGAAATTCCCATGGAATTAAACAATTTTTGATGCAATTGGTGTAGGGTTTTTACTTATATGATTAAGGAGAATGCAATTTTCGAAAGACATTCATCAATTTGACCTAATTTGGGAGAATTGAAATTAAATTTCAATAAACCCTAACCTAAATTTGAAGCTCAAAATTCTCCCTTTATGGTGTATGAAATTTCACAATTTCAAGCACTAATTAATTCAGAATATCAATATATGCAAAAGCCCTAAGGTTTTAAGTTCTAATTCTTTGAATATCATCCAATTTTATTTATAAAAAAAAATATGGATGAAAATAGCCCGTGGTTAAAACTTTTATGCATATGATCATGTCTTCAACCAATTAGATTCTAAATCATATAATTGTAGCTCTGATATCAAATGTTAGAATAAATTTAGGACAATTATATGAAATTAGAACATTAGATTGATTACCTGTAGAAGACATGGTGACAGATTTAAAATACCCTATTGATTCTGAATGTCTGAAGGTTTGAAGAGATTAGAGCTTTTTTTATGATTCACCTCCCTATCACAACTTATAATTGAATAAGTTATAGAGTTTGAATTTGACATGAATAGAGAAGGGACTTAGCCAAGTTTAAATAAAACTTTAGTATCACTCATTATGGGCCATGAGTTATGGGCTTGCACTTTCATTCATATTAATCAATTATATATCCAACCCAAAATAATAGGATCACTAATAATAAGTAGTTTCATGGATTATAAATCAACTCGTTTTTATTTAAAACAAAAAATAATTGATTGTAGCCTATAATAATTCCTACAAGAGGTGTAGTAATATAAGTTTAGATGTTTTAAAGTATGAATTCTATAAAATATTTTTTTAAGTGAGAAAAATGTAACACAAAAAGTAGAAGTGAGTATAAAACTTACTTTTTCTTTCTCTTTATTTCTCTTTTATTTTAGAGATATTTTACAAGCTCACACTTTAAAGGATCCAAATTAATACTAATTTTTCTAATCATGTAGTATTGAAGAATATAATTGTGTTATAATTTTACTTTTCTAAAGTACTATATAAAATGATAACAATACAATTTTTTGAAGAAAGAAATATGTAAAATAAAAATTTTAGATATTTAAATCACATAAAAATTTATAAATTATTAAATTAATATTGATATTGTCTTTTGAAGATAAA